>VNJV01017430.1:0-84300 GCA_008042635.1 Drosophila nikananu
TTATAATTCGAGCTTTAAATGCAGAAAAGTTCTCCATTAAAAACTAAGAAGAAAAAACCAAACCACACTGAAATCCGTTGAGTTTAAGCCGAGTTACGACCAAAAAACCATTTAAGAAGTTCGCGATTTTTGATCCAAAAATGGACCCATTTTTTCCAGAAAAAGAAAGGGGTTACATTGTCAAAATTGTCAAAAATTTGCCAAAAATTATAAATCGAGTTTTAAATGCAGGAGAGTTATCCATTAAAAACTATGAAGAAAAACCCAAACCACTCCGAAATCCGTTGAGTTTAAGCAAAGTTACGACCAAAAAACCACTGAAAGAGTTCGCGATTTTTTAAGCACAATAATGCACAACAAAACTTTATTTAGATAATCCCCAGTGAGTCCCAAAATTTCTCTCAGTGCAACCTCATCACCACTATTACGAAAACACCGCACTGAAACCCTGGCTAAGCCCAGGACGGCAATGTGTTTTAGTTGAGTTTATGAATAAAATTACACTAGGACTCTTTCCGTGGGCAGACGAGGTCAGGCGGGCTGCTGGCTGTATAAGGATGCGGAGGGCGCTCTTTCCGGGCACATATCAACGCCGAACAATGGATAATAAGCGTATCCACTTAATGGTTGCCAAGGTGCAGGCGAGGTGGAGCCTTCGGGTGGGATTAGCGGACGCTCGCACTGGCATTGCGGATCTGTGAGTGGCAAACACGCGGTCAAATGCCAATGAACAAAGCACCAGGAGGGAGTGTGTGAGTGTGGGAGTGTGGGGGTGTGGGTTTGGGGTGTGAGTACGCGTGTGTGCCAAAAATCCTTTGGCCGTAATCAAGCGGAAAACAGCACAATGACTATATCTACAATATATATCTGGGACAATGGAAGACACTGGCTGCAGGCAGGCCGGGGGAAAAGCTGGCGATTGTCAGATTGAAAAACAAAAGGACTTAACAGCAGACACACACACTGGTCTCACACACACCCGTACACCAACCAGGTTAATGAGTGGCACACCAGTGCAAGAGGGGGCGTGGCACTCAGCCTACATGCAAAACAGATAAAACAGTTACAAGAAGCAGCCAGTTCTCGTGGCTGGAAATTTGAGTTCCAAAGAGAGAGAGGGTTGCTACAGAAATTACTTTGAATTAGAAGAGATGGAATATGTAAGATTTACTATGTAGTTTTTATAAAGAGATAATATAATAATTATAATAATATAATATGAAAAGGAAAGATACATTTAGCACCCTCATTAGAAAGTTCTGAACACAAATTAGTGTTTAATTATTTTTACCAGTAACAAGTTAATATATATCAAATTTATTTTATTTAATTTGCTATAAAACTGAAAGCACTCTTAGAAACGTAACATATTTCTTTAAAACCCTATTTAATAGAACCTTAACTTCTCTCTGCAATATGAAGCTCTTATTAATCGTCTTAACTTTTGTAATATTATTCGAAAGAATTTAATAAAATAAATTCCTTAAGGCACACATTTCCCACCCAGAGTCTGTTTTTTATGCAAATGTAAATTGTCAACCCTCGCGAAGTGAAAAATGTCAATAAGTTGCAGACAAATTGTAGCTATCTCACTCGCCCTCCCAAAGGCCACCAGTTCTCGGATTCGCAAACACATTGCGCATACGCCACGATGGTCGTTATATATCTGCAGGGATCTGCAGGGTGTGTGGGAGGACTGCAATTGTTGCCTTTGATTTGGGAACTGGCTAATCACTGAGAACTGATTATGCGGGCTAATAATTGATAAGTGCCTAGAAATTAATTGAGCTTTTGTTGAAGATTTTATGTATTAACAGAGATACTTTGATAAGATTCTTTGATAAAATAGGATGAGAAAGTGAGCTGTTTGGAGCATGCAATTAATTTTAAAATATTCTCCTAACAAGATAAATTATATAAAGAATCCTTAGTTGAGAGAGAACGGAATTCTTGCATTTTCTTTTTAGTCAAGATATTTGCGGAATTGCATTTGGCTGCCAACTTTTCTGCTAATTGCTCGCCGCGCTAATGACTCTAAGCTGCTGACTGGATCCAGGATTCCGGACACTGGCCACTAACTACCGACCACGCCCCCACCGGGCAACGAGGACCACTCGCCAACTGCCATTTGCGGCAACTAAGCGCAATTAATTAACAAACCCGAGCGAAAAAGGGACAAGGAATAGAAAAAAATTATACAAAATGTTGGTACTTCATAATGCCGCATGGCGGTCGTGTCCCCACGCTCACGGCGAGTTGGCTAAAGAAAATGCAGCTTAATGCTGAATTAATTCCAATTACCACATCCTGCTGACTGTTGACTGCTGCCTGGCCCCATCCTCTGGGCGGGATCCTTGACCATCGGCACTCGGCAGCTGGCCAGTAATTTAGCCGCTAATGCGCGGAGTGCGGCCAACAAAGGCAGCCGCACGCGCTGACCTCCAGCGCAGGCACACGGCGGGAAAAAGTTTCAAGTAAGAAATGTATTAACAAAACCATATAGTAAACTTGTACAAGATTTCTCATAATTTGAGGAAATTTTTTAATCAATTTCCTTATTACTTTTCTCGCACTGCAGTCGCCACTCACCATTGCCATGGCCTTTTGTGCGAGGTTTCAACATGAATTTATTTTATATAAAAATTTTCCGCCTTTTTTCCGCCCTGGCCATCGGCCACTTGTTTGGCTTTGAGATGAATCACTAATTAATTATTAATTAAGTTGGAAAAATAGTCCCCTCTCATCCCGTCCCGCTCCTCTTCTCTCTTTGCAAACTTTTGAAAGTATTCCAATTTTCTAGCATTTTTCTCTCCTTCGCAAAAGTTCTGCCTGGCGGAAGGAAAACTTTTGTGCAGAGCGGGAAAAACTTTTGGCACAATGTGTCGCCTACCAGAGACGGCCACGCCCCTTTGCTTTATTCTTATTTTTTATTATTTTGTAGAGAGCGAAAAGTTTTTACTGTCGCATTTCTCCAACTCCAGAACTCCGCCGAACTGGGCACTAAAATGCAGGCTTTCAGTGAAAGAAAACCCCATCGTTAGCAGGTCCTTGGCAGGGATATAAAGGCAAGGCAGGAGCTGGCTGCTGCTTAAACAAAAAGCACGTGTCCCGGAGCTCCTTTCATGGGGAACGGAACTGACCTTCCGACGCGGACACTGGCCATGTGCAAATTGTAAACTGCAAGAACACACTCTCATGTCCATGTGGAAAAAAGCAGGAGAAACAAGTACGGAAAACACAAGAGAACGCAGCTCAGAAAAGCGCAAACATTTATATTTAATTGGTGGTTTTTGTGGCCGAGAAGTGGCAGTGGCCAGTGGCGCACCACCCCACCACCCAGCACCCCCGTGGCCTTGTGTCTACCCAATTGAGTTTCAAAGTTGCAATTAGAGCAGCTTCACTGAGCGACTGCCCAGATTTTCACAGGGCAATATAGGTATATGTATAAATGGTTAAGTGGATGCACAGTAAAATAAAATATTTAGCAATATTAAACTACATTTTATATGAGAAAAATATACTCTAAGAGATAATTAAAAAATTAAAGGGTACAAGTAATTTTTCTGTATTAATGAAATGACTAAAAGTGTGTTATTTTAAATAACTTTTATTTACTTATTTATTTATTATCATTATTTTCTTTCTGTGTCTAGGTGGGCAGGTGGTACAGGTGAATTGCTGAATTGGTGGCTGTATACAATGGAAACAGTTGAGATTGGGGCAGTGATGCATTGACGAGGAGGGAGCCAGGAGCAAGGAGTTCGGGGCACAGAAAAAAGGAACCCCAGGGGCAGAAACAATGCACATTCAAAAGAAACAAGTCGCAGACCATTAAACTCGAATAGAATTTCGGACCGGAGAACATTCAAGAGCAAACTGTTTTACAAAATACAGAATACGAAATATGTTTATTTAAAAGAGCGAGGGTCGACTGGAGTATATTAAAGAAGAATATAAAACTGGGAAAGGGCTCTCTCTTATAAATATAAACGATTTCTTGAAGCATAATAACTTTAATTTGTAATCTCACAATAAATGAAATGGTTAAGTGGATGCACAATGAATTGAAAAATCATTTAGTCAATCATTTAGTTTCTTATATAATATTTTTAATAACCAAATAATTTTATAACTTGACTAATTTATCTTCTTATTAAACTACATATCATCTTTGTTAGCTGCTTTAAATCTTTTTTTTTCATTGTTTTCTTTTAGTTCTCAGCTGAAATCAAAGGATTCAAGACCCAGCATTCCCAGTTCCCTTCTCGTCAGGTATTTCAATTCATTTCTTGTTGGTTTTTGTGGCTGGGAAGCTCTTTGAAACTAAGTACTTAATGCTGCATGGCAAACTAACTAACGCAATCCGAATCCGGAGCAGAGAGCTAAATGGAAATGAAAAACCAAATTCAATTTTACCCATTGCCTTTGACACGGCTTCTTTTTTGTTGTAGGTGGTTCGAGGCAAATGTGCCAAGTGTTTAGGGCTGCACATAAAGAAAGAAAGACATATAAATAAAGATATAAAATAAAAATAATAAAAAAAATAAATTAAAATACTGATATTTTACAAAGGAAGTCTAAATGCATTTAATAGGAATTTGTTACAATTAAAAAAAACACAAAATGTAAGACACACTCTTTAAAATATATACATTTAGTTATAGAGCTTCTTTATAAGAAGTATTAAAAGGTAATATATGAAAATGTGTTCTATTATATTATATATTTATTACATATTTTGTTATTTATAGTATTTTTAAGATGTTAGAGAATTTCGTTTCTTATGTTTTCTGCCCTGATATAAATAGATAATTTAATGTTTGAGGAGCTCAATCTCTTAAACTAAAAGTATTCCATATTATATTTTATTTTGTGATTGAAGGGGTTTATTAATATATCTCAAAACCCCTTGTCTGAGTAGGGGAAACCAAACTGCAAGCTGGACTTAATGCTTTTATTAAAATTCAGATGGATCTCGTTAAAAAACAGTTCTCATAGCTGAAAGACTTTAAGCTTAAGTTAAATATTTAATTGTCCAGCTTCAGGGAGCCATTTTAAATCTTTATGAAGCCTTGAATTTTTAGCATTTAACGAAATGTATTCAATTTATATTTTAAAATATTTCAAATTATTTTCTGTATAGCTGCACGAGTGATGGCTTGGCTCCCCACTGAATGGCGAATGGGAATGCATCGAGGCTGACTCGTCGATGTCGACTCGATGACGATTTCTTTACACGACATTTAATTGAGAAATAATTGAATAGGTCGTGTCAAGTGTTTGTTTGGCGTTTTGGCTGGCTGCGGCCTGAGCTCTGAGCTGTTAGCTGTTAGCTCTGGGATGTGGAAGCTGGGAGGGCATATCGATGGCCTGCCAGCCAAATTAGCTTTGTCAAAACGCGGCTGACACGGACGCGGGGCTGTTGAGTGGCGCGGAAAAGTCTATTGCAGCGTGAAAACGCCACACGAGCCGGGTCGCGTCGAGTCTCAACTGTTTAATGAAGTAGTCACAGTCGGCGGTGAAAGTCGAAGGGCCTTCGCTGGGAAAAAACAAAGCCCGCAGCCGCAGAGTCAAAGGAAAGGTGCAAAAAACTCACACACAAAAAACAAGTTCACGTGTGATTGGTATTTTTAATAATTCTTCCTGCGAGTGAGTGGGGTGAGCAGGTCCTGGTGCAGTCAGCCGAGCACTTATAATTGCAGTTGCAGTTTGCCAAATTGCATTGTCGCCTGCCTCGCAGAAAAAAAAGAAATACGACTTTGAGTTGCCAGAAGGTGTGGGAATTAATCGGGCAGAAAGTAATCGAGGGATAGGGATTTACAGAGCTTGGGATTTGTGGTTAAATAATTATAGATGTCTTCAGTACTTATTGGGAAAAAAGAATATTGATCGGAGGGGTTTGACCAGATTTCGTCTTGTATTTGTTAATAACAAAATTCTCATCATTACTTACTGCTAAGTTTAGACTCAAAACATTATTCGGAAGCCTAAGGAAACAGCCTCCGTCATGCTACGCACTAAAAAGTGATTAATTCATATCTTTATATCTTCAAAGCAAACGTGACTCCTCTTTATAATTGCCCCCCCATAAATCCATTGCATTCATGAACTTGAACTCGCAGCCCAGGTGCAGGTGTACTGGAATTATAGACATATTAAATGTGGAGAGGCTGGAAAGTTCCTCGCCAATTACGTCAGTCGGCGAGCTGATGTCGCTCCAGGTAAACTATATATGTTAGACCCATTTTCCATGAATTCTAGGTCGCCTCGCGAGAACTGGTTTGCCCAAGCCCCATCATTTTGGCTTTTTCTATAAAAAGAGAAGTGCTTTTCGGTTTGAGCTCCATTTCTCAGTCGGAGTCAGAATGAACTACTCAAAGCTGGAATTTATTCGCGGGATAAGCTGCCTCCTCCTCCTCCTACTACTGCTGGTGGTCAGCGGAACCGAGGGAGCTGCAGTTTGGCAACTACCAAAACCGGAGCAGGTGCACCAAGATCTGGCCAGTTGCCGCCAGGCTACCCAAGGCGAGGAGGCAGCCACTCTGAGGTGTTTGGTCAAATCCCTGGGACTCTGGACCGATGAGGATGGCTACCAGGCGAGGAGAATAGCCAAGATCTTTGCGGGCCACAACCAAATGGAGGAACTGATGCTGGTGGTGAACTACTGCAACCGCAGGGAGGAGCGGAGGTCTCAACCGGACGAGTGGGCTTTGAGGGCCTACAGGTGTGCCACTTCCGGTAGATTCGGACATTGGGTCAGGGATTATATGAAGCCGAAGGGGGAATTGATTTAGTTATAAATTATTTAGTTAAGTATAATTTTTAAAAATAAAAGAAAAATGTATAAGAAAAACAACAGAAGTGTTTTTAAAAGGCATTTAAATATTTAATTCGCTAATTTCCGCAATTTTAGTGTTTTTCGTTTATATTTCTTCAAATATTTTAATTTAGTTTTTTTGCCAGTGCTTTACTACCGCCATCTATATTTGAGCGGAGGCGTAAATAAAAAAAAAATCGAGGTGTGGTTACATATCAGCCAGCTGAGCAAACATAAAATATCGAATTTAAAGTTTGCAAATCCAACAATATCCCAGCGCTTTTTATATCTGAGGGCAAGAAGGCGTCTACAAATAACAAGAATACCTGGCTATACCTGAGTAAAGAACAGCAATTCTAACGGCAGGCGCCATCTGTGTTTGAACACGAGCCAAGTAAAAGCGAAACCAAGGTGTAGTGTTACATCAGTCAGCTAACGAAACTAGGCAAATACACTGAAAAAGCTTCTAAAATAGAAAATGGAAAATCACTTTTCTTGAAAAACAAACAAGAGGTTGTTTTATTTTTAAATTGAACTTTCGACAAACGATCAGGATGATTCTGGTTCTGGCTGAGGGGCTGTTAGTCCACCTAAAGCTCTCCCTGGACGCCCCTCTAGACCTGGACACTGTGCTGGACCAAGCGCAGATTGGCGTTCATGAAACACATGCCGGCGTGGTAGGCCTTGGAGCAGGAATCGGCCTCCTTGGAGTGCGTCTCGGCGCAGTGGGCGATCTTCTGGTGCGTCTCATCGTTGTGATCCACGGTTGCGCCCGCACCCGAGAGCTGCACATGCACCTTGTGGACATCGAAGCCGTGCTCGGGGTCGTAGAAGCCGAACTTCTCGAAGACGCACTCCATGTAGCAGCGGGTGACGGCATCGTCGGGGTACTGCCACTTCTTGTACTGCTCCACCAGCTCCGCGGAGGCGTGCACCTTCTCCGCGCAGAAGTGGCGGTAGGTCACGAGGTCGTCGTGGGTCTTGACGACATAGCTCATGTCGTGGTGACCCGCCTCATGGTGGGCCCACACACAGGCGGGAATCAGGACGAGGACGAGGAGGAACTTCATCTTTGCTCTGGCGCAATCAGCTGCAAACTGCATTTGGCTTCGATCTCTGCAGGGGCATTTATAGGGCAGAGAGACTGCATCCCATCCTAATCTGCGAATCGAATTAACCTCCTGCCAGGTGACTGACTGACCCCCACGATTGGCCTTATCGGGGGTCGCAACGAGCACCTGAACAGCTGTCAACAAGCCCCGTCCGACCGACTGACTCACGGCTTATCACAGAAAAGTTAAGTGACTTAGAGCAAATTCCAATTGCAATTCAATTCGAATTATGGATGAATTGCTTTGAATAATCTATGGAGTGCAGTGGCGCCATCTGGAACAGTGGATGGAGGGTGTCATAGCAGCTAGCTTTGTGCAGGGAACGTGTAAGTAACACAGAAATTAGAAAAAAACATTTCTTTTTTATGCATTGGAGTGAAGGAGTAATGTCCGATCCAATAAATTATACATATTCTTGTTCACATTTCTTTTATATTATATTTTAGAAGAAAAAAACAACATATTTTTTGTATGTATTCCTACTATTTAAATTCATTTAAATTCCCTTATAATTTTTATGAGGTTTTCATAAATGCCAAACCCCCTTAAAAGCTCAAATATTTTGCAATCGTTATTTAAAAGAAATTAATTATGTTTCTGGAAAGATATAAATCATATAAATATTTCTTTCCAAATACCAAAAATAGAACTGTTAACTATTTTAAATTTAAACATTAATAAAACTGGGAAGAATCTTACATTAAATAAAATCTCTTAAACTTTTTAGCTTTTCTGATAAAAAATTAAAATGATAAACCAATTAGGCATCAATATAAGCTAATATCCACATAACACAGCTTCATTTCCCACCCATAAAGCATTTAATAAAATAATCAAGGGAATAGCTACCAGTCATTATTCCATTTGGGTTTTTTTTTTTTGTAAATCAAAAATCCAAAACTACCCGAGCAACAAAAGGGAAAGCGAAAGTTCAGTCAAAAACCAAGAAGAAAACGCGCCAGGAGGTCTCGACCCGCCCACAAGCAATAAAATCAGCAACAACAAAAAACCTCAGCAGATCTTCAAACGCTCGGATTGACCCTAGAGGGCGAAGTCAGCTTCCATGGCACGAGGGTATGTGGCCTGCCGACATGGTGGATGTGGGTGAGGACCTGGCCGCATCGGATTGGATCAGCAACGACCTGAAACTTATCACCTCTGACAGTGAACGTGACGGCGGCGAATATAAACAAACTATTAGTTGAAAAAAACAGGGTTTCCACTTTAAAACAAGTAAGAAAGCTACAGTCGTTCGTGAACGACTGTTATATACCATGTACCAAAATATATCGCCGCTTTTGCCTATTGCGACTTTTGCCTATTAGAGAAATGTAAACAAACTCGCTCTTTGCAAAACCACCACCATCTCATGCACTTGCGTGTGCAAGACAGAGACAGAGATAACCCCTCCTCTCTTTTTTGCGCACGGGANAATTGATTTAAAATGCGTCACGACACTTTTAATTGGTTTACTTATTGAAATAAATTCAAATCTTTTATATGAATAATAAATCATATAAAGCAAATAGGTTTAGCCTGGTTTATATTATTATATTAAAATATAATTTGGGAGTTTTAAAATTTTAAAGCTTCCAGTTTAAAGTAGTACATTTTCTAATGGCAACCACTTATTTTTTTGGTGTCTTGAAGTAAATATAAAAAAGGTATATAAAAAGCATTCTAACAACAAAAACTTAGTGGAGCCAGCAACCGTGTGTGTTCTGAGCCAAAGTTCGCCAACGAAACGAAAGTGAAACCAGCTTAGAGCCCATTTGTTATGGCCCCGAGAATAAAGACATGTTGTGGCCACGACAATTGCATTTCCCGAGAGCCGTAGCTGTAGCCGTGGAGAGCTGAACAAATTCCTAGAGACCCAGTTGGTGTTCATTGCGCCTCGATTCTACACTTTCGCCCGGTTTATTGCATTCATTAAAGGCGCCGAGAGCAATTAAATCGAAGCTAATGAAAATGCCTCCTTCAATGGGAAAGCTATTTGGGTTTGTATTTATTTTTTTAGTTTTGATTTGATTCATTCGAAGAGGGAATACCGATATATATACTTTCCTCAGGCTACATGCAAACTGTTGTGGATCTCTGGCAAAGAGCCACTGCAAGGTTAGCCAAAACTAGGCCAAACTCCCAGAAGTTCCTGGCCATTTATTTGCCAACCTTTATGGCCCGAAAGCACACCACCGAAGGTATAAAAGGCTGCCCATGGAGCGCGCGCCCAGCGCTCGCTTGAAGACCAAGTCCCAGTCCCAGTCAAGTCTCAGTCTCCGCCGAGTTCCCCATAAAGAAACGCGCGTGCGCAGCGACGGAAAGAGTCAGTTGGTCGTCGGCAGCCTCCGCGTAGAGTCACAACAGTCACCGAGCCACCGAGTCGTGCTCCGGTCCGTCAAGAAGCATTTTGCATGTGCAACCAGTGCACTTTGTTTGTATTTTGTATTATTTATAAAGCAACTTGTTTTCAAAGTCATTACGTGTCGTGCCGCCGCCAATTGTGAATTCTTAAAAAGCGAGTGCAAGTGCAATTGCAGACAATATATATAATTTTTGGGGATTTTGTGGAGCTTCCTCAGTGCCCTCTGGTCTGCATACGAAATCCGGAGGAAATCCATAAACAAGGGCAGCCAATATGCAAATGGAAAAGGTAAGCGAGCGGCGGCCTAGTGATGCCTTTGATCACCCACACAACCCCCTCCAGCCCAGCACTTTCACTTTCCGCCATAATCTTAGATACAGATTCAGGTTCAGACTCCAGGTTTAAGGTTACAGCGGCTAGCATTTACTGCCTTTGAACTGGTCTTAGCCATGACTGCGACTGGCGACTTGCGACTGAGTCAGCGTCTAAGCCAGCACAACAACCGGACAAATGCAGGCCACTAAAAGTCAGGCAAACCCAGATCATGGCTCATAGCTCTGGACTTTATGGCCAGAAGTCTGCTGGCTAGAAGCAGTGGCTATTCTAATGAGTTGAAAGTCAAGCTTTAAATACTTTTTGAATTGCAAAAACTTAACGAAACCGGAAGAAACACTATAAAATATTAGCTATGAAATGTAAATATTAAAATTTAATTAATTAAAAGGAATTAAAATTATGTTATTAGCCAAAAGCATTGAACAATTAGTAAAGACAAAGAATTCCTAACTTGATATAAAAAAGTATTGAACTGAAGAGTAGCTGTTATGTTACATATCTTTTGTTAAAAAAAGTTCAGAATTAAGCCAAATTAAAAGAAGTGATTACTCAAACAACAATTAAATTATTTATACAAATAAATATTCTAGAGAGTATTATATATAGTTTTAATACAATTCTTCTAGTGTTACTCTCCAGAAGGCCACTTACAATTAGTAGCAATTAGCTATGTAAATTTTAATGAGACATGATTTAAAAGGCATAGTTTCAATGGTTTCCAGTTCATTTAATGGTTTCAACTAAGTACTAAGTTCTTTTAATTTGCGCTAACGACTGCCATTAATTTAAAAGTTACAACAATTAAGCAATTATAAATATGTGGAAAGATTGAAGGTAATATAAGCTATATTTACGAAAGCTTCTTAAACTCAGATGGTGCCTTTTTTAACTCTAAAAATTTCTAATAGCAAATTTGGTGACGAAAATAATAATACATATTATTTATTAAGCTTTTTAAGTGGCTCGTAAACTATTTACACTCTCCTTGCCCATCGTCAATGTGTTACACCTGCTATAGGTATCAATACCTAATATAATAATGTAATGAAAATACCATTTGTACAATAAATGTATAAAAAAATCGCACTTTCCTATTCCACATATTTCACTTTTCCCAAGCTTTTTCATAGAGTAAAAGCATATTTAAAGGAACTGTTCAAGAACCCCGACCAGGTCATTTCAGTTCATTTCACAGTCAAAGCCCATTGACTCACATGACCACCCACCCAATCGAGATGTGACTCTCGATTTCTTGGCGGGCCTATGGGAAACACCCATGGCCAAGATCCAAGACCAAAGACCGAAGATCGAACTATTCGACTATCACTTTTAACGCAAACACATTACAATGGCACTCGAGTTGGCCCAATTTTCGACAAAGTGGAGTGGAGCTGCACTCCGGCACTTGATCAATCTCGGCCCGATGCCGATGCTGATGCCGATGCCGATCATTACGATTATTGTCTGGCGGTGGTTGTTGGTCGCTGATTCCACTCAATTCGATTTGAATCGCTTGGCGTCGATTTAATTTCACTGAAATCGAAAACGAAGCTAGAAAACAGAAAAGGAAAAGCGTTGAAAATTGCTCTGGCAATGGAGATCATGATGGGGGATCGAGTGGGTGGAGTGTCTGAGTGGCCCGAGGAAAGTCAAAGTGAAATGCGCATGGAAAGCAAGGCAAATTGCCAGTCAGCCTCAGTCAGGGCAGCCAAGCCCAGCTCTGGGTAATCCGAGTGATCCGACTGATCCGAGAGCGGACTGGGCGACTGGGGATCAAGATCAAAACAGAGAAACGCGGTCACAGTTCCGCGGATCGCTCCAGTGCATTTGCATGCTCCAGTACCACGACGAGAGCCCATTGGGGCAACTCGTCTAACCGGACCTAGACGCTCCATATCTGTGTGGCTAAGGAAAATGCCTTTGTGTTGGGCTCCCAGTTGAACCCATGCACTGCAAACTATCAAGTACTTTGCCTACAAGTACATTAATTCCATTATTATGTTTGCCTCATAATTGTTTTAAACGAAATGCCAACCAACATTTGACCGTTCGTACAATGGAAGTGCTTCTTACTTGGTTTTCTTTTACCATTCCCTAAATTAGACTAGAGAATCATAGAGAATCTTAGAGATGTTAAGAGAAAAGTACCGCGCTCAATATGATTCAAAAATATTTTACATTTTCATATATCGATTCTTAATTTTTGCTCTTAGTGTATGTAAGGCTACGAATATTCCCCCGTCCGGTTTGAACTCCGGCAATACGTAATCCAATTAAAGGAACAATCTACATTTCAATTCAGAACTAATGAAGTGTAGAGAATTCGCAACAAAGGCTGACATGTGTTGATTGTTTCGCCCAACGCCGCCGACTGCAGCCCCATTTGAAAGTATCTTTTGGGTTTCTTCTGGCGGGGTTTCTTCTGGTCGCGATCCGAACTGCCATTAGTAACGAGCCCCGGCTTCCCTGTAGAGCAGCTCCCAACTTCCGTCAAGAAACGCCAGCACAATTGTGCGTAGTCCAAACAATCCATTGATTGATTGTCGATCGATATGGCGATCAATTAAACAGATTACGATTTTCATTGAACAATATACATTTGTATTTATGTGCAGAGCGACAAATACCAGGGACAGCTGTCAATGGAAAACTGTAGCCACTTGTACACAGCTCTGAATTCTGAATTATTCTTACAGCGAACACTTCTGATTCTGCTGCTGGGCTTGGCCGTGGCTTTGCTGGCGGATTCCTCGCATGCCGCCCGCCGCCTGCGAAAGAAACCGAAGGTCTACAATGCCCTGATCACCACGGACGACAACCTGACCTCCAGCCGGGCCTATCCAGTCATCCAGCCCACGATCCATGAGCCGGGCTATGCCCCCTTTGGACCCTACAATCCCTATGGCTTCTACAGTCCTCCGCTGGTGAGATTTGGCCAGCCAATCGTGCCAGGTTTAATGCCAAATGAGAGGGTGAGTGTTGAGGGTAATCTAATTTTTTGATATATAAGGCGGTTATTGGTAATAAGAATTACCTCTTAAAAATATTTATAGAAATAATTTCAAACTATAATTTTAATAATTCGTCTTTGTGAAAACAGAATAATGTTGGATTATAATTATTGGTTGGGTTATAATTTTTTATAAAGGTTATTTATTAATCTAAAGCTTATATTTTTTAATTCGACATGAAACCAGTTTTTTGAGGCAACGTTAAGGGCTTTTACAATCTAGTACAACTAATAATTTTGTCTTATTCGATCTAAAATCGTTCCATCATAAATAATTAAACTTAATTTTTTGAATAGGCTTTAAATGGAAAAACTATTATATTGGCAGGTCATAAATTTTCAATTTTGAATCTATCGAAGCTTTTAAAATATGAAAAATATATTAATCATAGATTTTTTTTTAATACCTATAAAAAAAATTATCAATTTACTGCATAAAAATAAAACTTATACAATTGCAATCTCTCCAGCTGCCGTATCCCCTACCCACTGCCTCGCAATATCCCGCTGGGTTTGCGCCCTATGAGCCCCAGCCACCTCCAGAAGCCCCTGTGGAGCAGCAGCCTGTGCCACAGGCGCCACCTGGAAGCATGGAGCCCAAGGAGATGCCCAAGGAGCAGATGATACCACTGCCCCTCAACCAGCAGGGCTTGCCTCCCGTGCTTATCCCCCTGCCGTCACAGTTTCGAGGACAACCCATGCACCTGCCTCCATATCCGTACAGCCAGTATCCCGTGATTTACGACCAATCGGGATACATACGCCAGAACTACCTGCCGCCCTATGACTACTATCCCAGTCAGGGTTACCCCACAGCTGCTCCAGCTGCCACACCCCCGGCGGAAGAGGAACAAACACAAATCCAGCCACAGATTCAGCCCCAAATTCAGCCCCAAATTCAGCCTCAAATTCAGCCACTTCCCTTGGACAACCTGGAGCCAGCGAAGCCCAGTTTCGAGGACATCAGCAACGGATCGCCAAGCAAAAACAGCGCCGTTCCTGATGTCCCGCCGCCGCCAATACCATCCGGACCGAAGCGCCCGAGACCCGCGGATCCGGACAACTGATACACCCGGATAAATCCGGTCACTCAGCCGCCTCCACAAACACGTATTTATTACCATTTCGCTTAAGCATAATAATATCGATTCCGAAGCATTTGTACAATGTGTCGCTAAGTAAGAGTTCATCCAGAGATAACGAAATAAATAATTTTACAAAAAAAATCGCAGCAGCAGCGGTGAATGAACTTGGAGATGACTGCACGCGAGTTCCCCTGGGGCTTTCTTCTGGGAATTATCTGGGTTTATCTGGTGGTTCAAGGGGCCTATATAAATGCAATGGAACTGGCTGAACAGTTACAGTTTACACTGAAAGGGGTACACAGAATGAAGCTGTCCCTGCTGCTGGTCCTTTGCTGCTGCCTTTTGGGGTTGGGTAAGTTGAGAGAGTGTACACAATAAATACATAGCAACTATATAAAAAACAACCAACACAAATTTTCTGTATGTTATTAAATTTAAATTTCAAGCCATTGGTGACTCTTTATTGGTGACCATGCCACCATTCATACGAAGTCGCTATAGTCTGCGCTGGCGTAAAACCACAACCACCACTCCTGCTCCGCCAGAAGCCACCTCTGCACCGGCCTTACCAGCCCAGGAGGCAGTCACTCCCAGCGTTCCGCCCAGGTTGGCCACTTCCACCGCCAATGTGGATTACGATTATTACGGCAATGGTGAATCCGATAATACAGTGCACAAGTAAAATGAAAGCAGCCACAAATTCAATGAAAATCTATTAAAAAACATTAACAAGCATAACCAGCGTGGTCTGAGGATCCTCCAAAATATGTAAGCGGACATCACCGTACCGTACAGCATTCCAATGTATAAAATGATATTGTCAATTAAATAAACTATAACTTTTAAATCATAATCTTATATGTTGCTAAAATAAAAGTGTCGTCTGTACGAAATAATTTCAAGAAAGGCGATATGGATATATAAAGTACATATTTGAAATATTTTTCTTAAGCTCCTGCTGAACTGTTACTTAAACATTATCTCAAAAAATAAATATTACATGCCTGTACACTCAACTAAATTTTCTAAATAAATTTATTGATGCAAACTACTACTTACTACTAAAAATAACGTTATTCTACCAAGTTTTTCCGATATTTTATATTTTTTCTATTTCTATTTGTAGTATTTTTTATTATTTATTTATTTCTTTTTATTATTTCCATTTAAAATAATTTAATAATAATTAAAAGATATTTAATAAAGGCAGTAGCCCGCTCCTAAAAAGTTTCTATATTTGATAAAACTCGGAAAAAACTCTCCTATAAAGATCCCCTCCAGATTTCAAATTTAAATTTAACAGTTACAAAATACCGCTGTGACTGTCATCTTGTGAAGAAGGAATAATTTGATGAGTTGGCATCCCCCGAACCGAACAGCTGTTTACACCGGGAAAACAACAAAAAGCAACAAACTAGTTTCGTAAAACCAAATACAAAATGTTACTAAATAACAAGTGCGCCCAGAGTGTGCTTAAGCTAAACTTTCAAAAGGCGGCAGCCAATCTGCTCGCCAATCACCACAAAGCTGGTTTATCTCGCGCCACTCCAGTAGAAACAAACGAGAGAAGTCGGGTTGGGTAAGTCTAAGGCGAAGGAAGGCGGAGGGGTGTAGAGCCGAGAGTCTGAGCTTTAATTATTCGCGCAGCTTTCCGCAAATCTCAGTTCTGTATTCGCCAGCAGCGAAAACAGCAGCAGCACCAAAATCAGCAGCAACTGGTGGCAGCTCGCTTCTCCGGAGATTTTACGGCACTCAGAAGAAAGAAACCGCAGCGAAAAAGAGCAAAATGGTGGTAAGTACAATACAATAGGTAATTGCTCGGATCAAGGGCAAAGCTGAGAAATCGAGAGGTTGCTTATCGCCTCGCGAATATAATAGGCGACCCCAAGGTCCAGTTGTGGAGTTATAGCATGTGATTTATATACCCTACTAGAAGGGTATTACGGATTTAGGGTGGGAATAAGAACGAATCCGAAAACTGTATTAAAGCAGAGAGAAAGTTATAAGACCGTGGCATACCCCGCCATCTATGATAGGTCACAAAGCTGGGTAGCTCCTGCTCGCATAAATCTGAGATTAGGCTGCCACAGGGCTGAGTGTGTATTAAAATGTTATTTAAGCAAACGTCGACTTCAAAAACAAAGAAGTATTGAGCAAAAGCTTCATTAAAATTTTAAATTTACAGCTCCAGTTGCTGGAACCAGTTTTAGCAACATTAGTGAGTCAAAACACACATATATGTATATATAACCTGATAACTGGAACTTCCAGACAAGTCACAGCATAGAAGGATACACTTTGTATGAGCAAATGAGTTGATATCCCTTATTTGAATTCAAAATAAGAATATAAGAAAGTCTAATGAAAAAGGTAGTGCGAAGCTTCGTGTTTAGCGAAGTTAGACCTGTGATATTCTTAATCCCATAATACCAAATTCAGTTTAGAAAATCCAACTTACATTTTGGGTTTCTTGACAACGCAGGTGCGACTAAACGAACAGGAGCGTGCTGAGAAGCTGCAACCACTGCTGGACTGCGGCTGGACCCTGGTCGAGGGCCGCGATGCCATCTTCAAGCAGTACATCCTCAAGGATTTCAACCAGGCCTTCGCCTTCATGACCGGCGTCGCCCTACTGGCCGAGAAGATTAACCATCATCCCGAGTGGTTCAACGTCTACAACAAGGTGGACGTCACACTCTCCACACACGACGTGGGCGGCCTTAGTTCGCAGGACATTCGCATGGCCAACTATCTGGAGACCCAGGCCAATTTGTTAAAATAAATAAAATTTATTGTTGAATTAGTTGCTAGTTATCTTATTTTCTCAAGTTCAGCTCAGCAAGGATTTGCTGAAGATTTGATAGTCGGCTTCTTCGAGCACATCCGGAGAAATTTCATCCTTACCGTAGCCTAGTTGCTTATAGAAGGATATGGACTGCTCGTTGTTATTGAGGACAGTGAGCATGAGCTTTTCCAGGTGCCAGTGGCGGGCGCAGTCCTCCAGAATTTGCATCATGAACTTGCCCAGGCCTTTTCTTTGGTACGCCGCAGCCACCTGCATTTCATAGCTGCCGGAAGAATGATAAACTCTAAACGGATCGTGGAAATTGTAGATATGTACTTACCAATACAGCACACAATCGCCGTGATCCATGTCGAAGCGAAACATGGAGAAGGCCACGTTCTCCTTCTTCTCGTTCTGGACCACCAAGTAGCGCGCCCAGTTCTTGTTCAGTTCCGCCGCCTTGATCTTCGGCTGCCAGCCCATCTTTAGCTGCTTGTAGAAGGGGCCCACATTGGTCTCGGCTAGTTTGAACGCCCATTTTAGCATCTTGGGATCAGCGTCCGACTTGCTCCGACACAGCAGCTTGAACTCCTCCCCCGTTGGAGCCTTGTAGCTTTGATAACTGAGGGATTCCAGCGGGTTCTTAGCCCGGGCAGCCGTCTCCACGAATCTCTGCTTGGCTCCCTGGCTAAGTTCGTCTTGGTTCGGCATTATTTTGATGTTTAGTAAAAGATGCAAAATAAGTAAAGCGCGCAAACTAGAGATGATAAGAGGTGAAACGATGAATATTAGTTATATTCGATATGACCAGCGATATTTTGCATTTGATTGATTTTATCGATCAAAATATCAATGAAAAACTGCAATATATATTTCAAAAAAATCGATTACCTAGATTGGCTAAAACATATAATAAACTATAGTAAGCCATATTGCATTTATTTATTGTAAGAATGTATGCGAGACTACTCCGCAACGTTGGTGCAAATGCCAGGTAAGGACACAGGGCCAGGCTTGCCAGCTGGTGCCTTTAGAATCAACAGGTTGCGCCCCGATTACATAAACATGCTCAATTTGTTTTTGTTTTTCCCCGGTCACAGGTGCTTCGCCACCGAAGCCACCCCGAAGGTCCGGCCCATCAACAAGATCCTCATATCCAACCGGGGAGAGATCGCCTGCCGTGTGATCCGCACCGCCCGCAAGCTGGGCGTTCGCACCGTCGCCGTATTCTCTGATCCAGACGAGAAGAGCCTGCACACGCAGTTGGCGGATGAGGCGTACCGTGTGGGCGAGGCCGCTTCCTCTGCCTCGTATCTTCGTGGTGAGCACATCTTGAACATTGCCAAGAAATCGGGCGCCCAGGCAATCCACCCGGGCTATGGTTTTCTTTCCGAGTCCGTGGAATTTGCGGAGCTGTGCCAGCGGGAGGGCGTCATCTTTATGGGGCCGCCCAGCTCTGCCATCCGAGATATGGGCATCAAGAGCACGAGCAAGGCGATCATGGCTGCTGCTGGAGTGCCCATCATCAATGGCTATCATGGCGAGGATCAGTCAGATGAATGCCTGCAGAGGGAGGCCCAGATCATTGGCTTTCCGTTGATGATCAAAGCCGTGCGTGGTGGCGGCGGCAAGGGCATGCGAATTGCCGAGAAGCCGGAGGACTTTCTCACAGCCCTGAACTCTGCCCGTACCGAATCGCAGAAATCCTTTGGCGACAGTTCCGTGCTGCTAGAGCGCTATGTGCGCTCTCCCCGCCACGTGGAGGTCCAGGTCTTTGCCGATCAGTACGGCGATGCGGTTTACCTGTGGGAACGAGACTGCTCCGTGCAGCGCCGTCATCAGAAGATCATTGAAGAGGCTCCAGCGGTAATTGTGGACCTCCAGCTGGCTTTTAGATTCACCCTCTAATCTATTTATATTCCACAGCCTGGCCTGTCGGAGGAGCTGCGTCGCGAACTAGGCGAGGCCGCTGTGCGAGCTGCCAAGGCTGTGGGCTACGTTGGAGCTGGCACAGTAGAGTTTATTCTGGACAAAGAGGATCTCTCCTTCCACTTCATGGAGATGAACACTCGGCTGCAGGTGGAGCATCCCATCTCTGAGATGATCACGGGTACGGACCTGGTCGAGTGGCAGATTCGCATTGCCGCCGGGGAGCCCCTGCCGCTAAAGCAGTCGCAGATTACCCGCCGGGGCCACGCCTTCGAGGCGCGCATCTATGCCGAGAATCCACGGGGTGGTTTCCTGCCCGGGGCGGGACCACTGCGTTACCTGTCCACGCCACAGCCCAGCGCTGACGTGCGCGTCGAGACGGGAGTCCGCGAGGGCGACGAGGTGTCGGTGCACTATGATCCCATGATTGCCAAGCTGGTCGTGTGGGGCGAGAACCGCTCCCAGGCGCTGAACTCCCTGATTGCCCGACTCGGCGAGTACCACGTAAGCTGATATCAAGAGTCTGGCATTCGAAATATTAATTTTGAATTCATTTTAGATCTCTGGCCTCGACACGAACATCAATTTCCTCATCGACCTGGCCTCACATCCTGAGTTCCAGCTGGCCAACGTACACACGGGCTTCATCGATCAGCACTTTGATACGCTCTTCCCGCCGATTGTCATCAGCCCGCAACAGGTGGGCCAAGCTGCCTTGGCACTAGTCTTCAATGAGTTGCAGTCTGCCTTCAGCAACAGCAACGGAGGAAGCCAAGATCCGTTTGCGGCCACGCCAAATCTTCGCCTTAATTACGCCTTGATCCGGACCTATAACCTGAAGGCGAACGATAAAGGTAAGCTTAATATCGACCTATATATGGTTAGAATAACTTATAATAACCTGGTTTCTCAATAAGTTTACTCGGTGGCTGTGAAGTTCGACGGCGAAGATGTACAAGTACAGGTGGACAATGGCGAGTGGCTAGTAATCAAAGCGGAAAGAGTGCTGGACGGCGAACGCCTCAAGATCCGTGCCAATATCGACAGCAATATCACCACCTACAATGCCAACATTGATGGAGCCAGTGTGGTCTTATTCTTGGAGGTAGATTTCAGATGAAAACTGGTTGCTTGTCCTTTCAATTGTTTTATTTTTTTTACAGAGCGGAAAACTGGACTTTGAGCTGGTGCAGCCCAAGTTTTTGAGTGCCCAGGTCGATCAATTGGGAGGAGGTGGCTCCAGGGTCGTGGCACCCATGCCCGGTGTTTTGGAGAAGGTTCTGGTGAAGCCAGGTGACCAGGTCAAGAAGGGCGACAGCTTGGCCGTGCTCATTGGTATGCTAAAACATATCATAGCTTTATAATAT
Organism: Drosophila nikananu; assembly: GCA_008042635.1. Taxonomy (NCBI): domain Eukaryota; kingdom Metazoa; phylum Arthropoda; class Insecta; order Diptera; family Drosophilidae; genus Drosophila; species Drosophila nikananu. Next base: position 20,804 of record VNJV01017430.1, read on the forward strand.
CCTAAACTTGTGTATGTTTAATTTATAGCCATGAAAATGGAGCACATCCTCAAGGCCCCGAAGGACGCCACCATCAAATCAATTGGTGGAGCCGAGGGCGACAATGTGGCCAAGGGAGCGGCAGTGATTACATTCGTTGACGAAGAGGTGGCCAAGTAATCAAGGATTAACCGCGTACCAGGGATTTTGTTGCATTTATCTACAACTATATGTATATTCTGAATATTTCAACGTCCGTCAACGACGCAACCAGGGATAACCAAGTGCATTTATTAGAGTTAAGCGTAAACCTGTCCATCTAATGGAGGAATTGTGTTGTTATTTGTCCCTTTATGGCATTAAAAATGTTTAAACAGTTGACTTTCATAGTTTTATGCTTTCAATTGTTGAATTTTAATGGATGTATAAGATTTATTCATTTTCTCTCGAACACACACACACACATTTCCTAAATGATTTATCATTTTGAATTGATCATCATGAATACATAATTTAAAATTGAGTTCCGTACATAATTTTGCGGCTGAGTGTGACCTCGGATGTGGGTAAACGAAAACGGCAACTGAGAGAATGCTTACAATTTGCTTTTATTATATTAGCAACTTAAAACATAATAATTTAATAAATGTTTAACAAATTTCACTTAATACAAAACACTAATTCAATTAAAAATATATATATGTATACTTAGTATAAACATAATCAAGGTTCTCTCGTTTCTTTATGCTCTCGTGTTGCTTTAGTCCAGTTTGCTCTTGAGTTTATACTGTTTTTTGTTAAATTGTTTGCTTCGTTTTCGTTTTGATTTAGCATCCCACTAACTTGATTTACGCTGTTGAAATATGATTATGGAAACAGTTTCAGTTCCGGTTTTCAATTTTCAGTTTTCAGGCGAGAGTACCGAGTACTGAAGATGCAATTTGGTTTCTTTTGCCCTAATTCTTACATTCAGCCGATTTTCGGTTCGATTAGTTTTCCCTAGTATATCGTATCTATCAGGGGTGCCACGGAAATCGCTAGCGGCTTGAAACCCATTCAAAAAGTACCAAAAAGCATGCACCCAAGTATTTATAAATTGGTTCTTGCACATTTTAGGGAACCTTTTAGGTGGATTTCACACCCCCAGCTGTTTCTGTGGCACTCCTGCATCTATATGTTCTCATGTCGTTTTGATTTATTTTTTATTTAATTTTTTTTTGCTATTTAATTTTTTTTTTCTTCTTTTTCGGTTAGTATTAGTTAATGTTGCTCGGCTTCAATACGTAATACATCATTTATATACTATATAAATACAATTATATGGTACTGTAAACGTGCAACTTAACGCATCTTAGTATTTATGAGTGTGTTTCTCTTTGTTTTAGGTGTGATTTGTGGGTGTCTGTGTATCTGTTCTGTGTATCTTGTTAAGGTAATTATAAAGTTCGATAACTACTAAACACCTCTGCTGGTACATGCTCTCTTCTGAATCTCTGCTGCTTCTCCTCCCCTTGACTGGTGACTCGTGACTTTAGTACCGCTCCCAGATGTACTTCATTTGTTAATATCTACGGAGGATTCGCATATTAACCCATTAAGTCTCGTTTTCGACGGCGGGAGCCCCACTACTAGTATAGTAAAACACCTGTTGTCCACACCGTTCTCATTGTCAGGCTGCTTTGGTTCACTTAACGCTATATGGATGTTCATCATAAGTTGTTGCTGCTCCTCACTTTCTCTCTCAGAGTTAATTTGCGATTACATTTTTATTGCAAAGAACTTTTCGTTTGTGGTTTCTTTTCTGTTTTTGTTTTTCCCGACTTAAATTAGGTTTTTCTCTGTTTCCGTTATAATGGGTGTTAATGTTGCCGTCGTTGGTGTGACTGTGGCAGTTGTTGTCACCACTTCGACCTCCTCCGAGTTAACCTCTGTAGTCTCGCCCGTCGTGTCCTCCTCGTCCTTACTTTCCACTAGCCTTCTTCTCAATATCCTGCGATGCTTCTGCGAATATCAAAAAATTCGAATTAGTTAATGTCGATTAATTATTTCTGATATCTAAACGGGTGCTAAGTCAGCGTCTGCGTGCCAGGTAAGCAGTAATTGAAATCTTGCATTCGAGTGTTTTCATCAAACAGGTCGTATAGGACGCGGTTCTTCAAATGATACTAGGCTTATTTAAAAGCAAATTTAAATGTTCATATCTTGCTTTTGCTCTTGGTACAATAATTAAAATTACAACAAGTAAATCTTGTAATACTCCAATTATTTAATTAGTTTCGATTTAATTTCGCAAGTGTAAAATAGCAATAGCAAATTCTAACAGAGTCAGAGGTAGAAATCGATGTGGATTTAAAATCAAAGCATACTGTGTCTAGAGAAGTATGCTAGTAGCTAATTTTGAGCATCATTTCAATCGATACAAGTGCGATTTCGCTGACTCAAAGACAATAAAAGTTAATAAAATAAGTAACGAGCATTCTCTGTTAGCAACGGACTTCGCTCCCTATCGCAATTACAAATGTAATAGAACACACAGATCTATAGTTTATATATTATTAATTTCTATTGTCATTACAGAATATATACCACTTGAATCACTGAGCATATATAGGACCCTTTGATCGAGTGTGTTTGTCTGTGTGGATGATGGTTGTGTGCTGCTGAGCGTGAGTGTGTTTGGCTATGTGTTGGCGGAGGTGAGCAGGGAAAGCTTGCAGTGTAAAGTAAAGGAAAAAACAAATTGAACACAGCTACAGATCCGGGGTGATGACAAGTGCATCTCGTTTGTGCCGGGAACTGTCAACAGAACTCAACAAAACACAAAGTAAGGCGAGCGAGCGAGCGGGCGGGCGATCGGGGCTCAAATGAAACAACAATTCTAACTAACTTGGCGGCAAATCAAATCAAGCGGCTTGAGGAACTCTTGCTAATTTCACCGCGTAGTTGCTGCTGCTGTTGCGGCTGTGGCTGGGCCTGCTGTTTGTGGCCCTGCAGTTGCTGGTACTTCAACTTGAGTTGCTGGTCCGTCGCCGTCGGCAACTGATGATGGTGGAAGAGCACCGGTGGCAGCTTGCCTCCCTTAGAGCGACTCCGTAAGCCCGGCTACGTGCGTGGGATTAGAGTTTGAGGGGGGAACAACAACAAAGGGAAATAAACAACAACGAAACGGCGAAAAGCAAACATTTGTATCGCATAATAAAAATATACATATATGGGGGATATCGAAAGTATCGTAAACTTGTATATATCGAAATTTAAATTATCAGAAAATATCCTAATATTTCATTTGTTTGCCTTTTTTGTCGATTTTATCGGATATTAAGCAGAATATCGATTTTTTGCAAATATATCGCAATTCTAAAAGGTTTTATATATAGACTTTTAAGTCAAATATTGATACAGTAATAATATAGATATGTTTACTGCCATAATATACATATATAAATAGTTAGAAGAAACCAAGAAAGAGTGCGGATCTTCGGGCACCGAAGCCAGGAATACCGTTGCAGACGTTGGACGATGAAACAAAATTTTTGTTCCTCAGTAGAATTTAGTAGTTAGTTTGGAATCGGACCTGAAGCTTTATCGCTTAGTTAAACTTTCCAACCATAGCTCAAAGTTGCAAAGCTATAATTTCTACATGGAGACAGAAGAGAAAGATTTTGAAACGCAGAATTGGAGTTGAAATTGTGTGTATATAGTGTGTTTATTGTGTGTACTGTTTCTGCTCCTGGTGGACTGCTTGGCAGGCGACTCTGGAAGGAACCCTCTCGGCTACGGACACACTCAACAGTGGACAAGAAGCGTCCAAAATCTAGTCCTCATCAATTACCTTTTTGGTCGTTATCTCCATCTGATCCAGACTATTCGTCAGCCCGTTTATGCTAGTCTCTCCGCCCGTTTCCTGGGCACTGCTCTCAGTCTCGCTGTTGGCGCCACTGCCCGTCGCCGTCGTAGCGGCTGTAACGCCGCCACTACCACCGGAACTGTTGCCGGACGACGTGTACGCCCCGAAAAGCTGCCGCGACAGTCGGGGAATAGCATTGCTGTCCGCACGAGCCGGCCAGGCGCCTGTCGACGGGCTGCTGGTAGTGGTGGTCTTGTTGTCCGCTGGCTGCTCCGTGCCACCAGTGCTGCTCTCCTGCGCACCAGCCGGCTGAGTTGCCGCCAGGTCAGCCGTCTTATTCTCCTCCAGGTTTGACTCCAAATCAGACTCGTTATTCTCGTCCTGATCCTAGCAAGCACCCTCATTAGTAATTATCTCTTGTGTTGAATATTCCAGGGAAGTACATACCGTTTTTTCACTGCTTTCATCCGGACAAAGCTCGTAGGCCATGGTCCACGTATTCTTCGCTGACTGCGAACGCTCTAGCATGTAGCCGTTGGTGTTGTCGTTGCTCTGCGCCGGCGGCGACCATGAGTACGAGTTGTACTGGCAGCCGATGCCCCGTTGACGCTCCAGTTCGTCCTGCAGCCACTCAACGGCGATGCTCCAGTGTCGGCTGATGGTCGGATTCGTATGGAGCATTTGCAGAGCGATCGGTGACTTGTGGAACAGCTGCGTCAGGCACTTAATGATTTGGTACGCCCGCTTCTGGTAGTGTGTCTTTGCTCGCTGTATCGTGTCTAGCAGGCCCTCACGCTCCTCCGCCACTCCGTTGAGGGCATTGTGGATGCGGTGGTGCTGCCATGAGTCTTCGATCAGCAGGATGTTTAGCAAGAGGTCCGTGTGGTGACGCATGTCATGGCAATAGGCGAATCCACATTGCCACAGCAGCTCGGTGAGCACGCCCCGAGAAAAGTGCGGATTCTCCCAGCTGCAATACTGCAGCAGCTTCAATCCCTCGTCGCCCACATTGGTGTCCTCTATCACCTTCTTGATGTAGCTGGAGGACACGAAAAGGATAAATGAGTAACAATATCTTTCAAGCTGTTTTCTGTAAGATTTCGAAGCTTCACTTACCCGGTGCGAGTAAAGAGCAGATCCATACACTCTGTGGACAAAGGCTTTAGCTCCTCGTGCGACACGGTGGCATCTTTGAATGGGTTGGGCAGCGGGCGGGCGTTCTGATTGGAGCTCTGGCACTTCTCGCTCACGTCACTGCAGCGCACCAGATGGGAGACTACCTGGTGAAGTTTGCTAAACTCCGGATACTGGTATTTGATGGTCGGCCCAGGGCCGTCGTCCAATGCTACTTGGATAAACTGCAGCGGCACGTTGAGCTGCAAATGAACGATGCTTTAGTTTGTAAATCAAACAAGAGAAGAGGTTCTAGCTTACCCTTAGTAACTGCTGTTTCTCGCGAGTGCCCAGTCCAACGTACATGCTGAAGAGGCTGAAATAGTGGGGCAGGTGCTTGCCATAGTCAGCTGCCTCTGATTTCAGCAAGCGCAGTACACTGATGAGCACCTGCTCGCACAGATTGGCGCCGTCGTAGCCGACCAAGGGTTCATCGTTGATGGCAAAGTGACAGAAGAAAACCACCAGCTTGACGAAGACAGTGCGCACCTCTGGCGACGGAGCCATCAGGATGTACTCGCCCAGGCGTGATGGCGGCGAGAGAAGCGCATGGTTGGCAAACCACTTGCGCACCAGCGCCGAGGAACGTATGTGATGTGAGAGCGTGTCGTACCTGTCATCAAAGAGTTATTAGTGAGTGAATAGAGTCTTTGAAGCGCCTCTATCAACTAACCATTCGATGACAGGGCCGCGTAGCGACTTCTTCGTACGGAAACCAGTGTGGAACAGAAACTGCGATGCTAACTGCACGCCCAGCAACGACAGCTCCTCCGCGGCAGGTGTCTAACGGGGGAAAATAATAATTAGTAAGAAAATAGGCACTCCGATCCACCGAAAAACTAACAATCTTATCGCTCCGCGCAGAGGGGATATTGCAGCTGACCAGCTTCTTAATGAAGTTGAAGAACTCCACGGAGAAAATGCTACGCGAATGCAGAAACCGGATGTTTTGGTGGCTATAAGAGGTAAGTTAATGTGTTAAAATTGCAAAAATAATGAGGATAGTTCATCCAACTCACCGAACACTACGCTCAATGGGCTTAGGCAGCGGCAGGACCATGTTGCGACTCTCGGTAAGCGACAACTGCTCCACACTGGGCTCGTACTGCACAGGTGTCTGGTCACAGCGGGTGTAGAACAGCATGTAGGCGTTCCACCAGCGTTTCTGGCGGCGATACTGCATCCGTTTCAGGTTGTTGTCGTAGATCTCGCCCATGTAGTCGCCGCCAAAACACTGGGCCTTCATCTCCTCGTCCTCGTGCATCTTGCACTCGGTGACTTCGCCGTCGTCAAACTTGTACCACTGGCACTTGCCATTGGCAGGGTTTCTGCGATGAAAACCCATGTACAAAAAAATGGAAATAATAGTTGGTCGTCGTGGACTCACTTGGAGAGTATGTAGCTGAAGTAATGGCCCCCGGAGGCCTGCCCGCTGTGCACCACAATGCCGGTCAGTTCGTACTTGGTTGTTTCAACGCTGTTTGTTTGACAATTATCACCCACCTCGACCACCTCGCCCTCTAGCTTGGCTAGGCCAGACACTGGATGGCAAAATAAAACGAAATATTAGCTCTAGAATTTTGAGAAGGTCCGAAAAACTCACCTGTGTAGGGCTCCATATCCAGGATACGAGGAAATTCAAAATAATCATTAAATTTAATCGCACAGACGCGCTCGTAGTCGTATTCGAAGCGCTTCAGTTGTATGGCTAACACGGGCGGCAGCTTCTTCACGCAGAGCCGCTTAACGGTAACTACCTGTGGGATTTCAAGCAAAGGGACATTAAGTAAGGTAAGGCGGGAAGTAAGCTAGGGCGTTATACATTACTTTTTTATCACATTTATCACAATGGTAGGCATCGGCTCCCTCGAGCAGCTCCCCCTTGACATACTGCTCCAGAGATTCGGTTAATGAGCTATGATTCCTAATATCGACACTAAATACACTAAATGGTTCCTCTTTGGAGTAGCGATGGGGGCACTCTTGGCAGATCTTCTGGTCGCTGAAGGACCCGCCCAGCGTGGCGTTCATCAGCTGCGGCTGGCCCAGCGCCTTCAGACCCTCGTCGAGGCTCTCGAACAGCGACATGAAGAACTCCACGGCATCCTGTTGCTCGCGTAGATTCACCGGCTCCCCTTGCAGCCTGCCAGAGTCGGGAATAAGTAACACTTGAATGCTCAGCTCTATGGCTTGACTCACTTAAAATGCGTCCAGAGACCTCGCGGCACATAGAACTGAAGTGCACTGTGGCCCAGGTGGGCGAATATCGCCTGAACGTGCTTGAGGATCACCACATGGTAATTCTTGCGCACATCCTGCGACCCATCGTCGGATCCAGCACCCGACGAGGACGAGGAGAAGGAGACTAGGGCAGAGGCGTGTCCGGAGAAGAGGGCCGCCGGTCCCAGACCGCCGCCGCCCGTCAAATCCGAGTCGCCGCTGAAATCCTCGCCATCGGTGGTGGCGGCTCCATGAGCACGCAGAATACCAACCCGCACCGCCGGCACCATGTACAGTTGCTGTAGCACCGAGTTCATGTAGCAGGTGGCCCCGGCGTTCTTCAGTCCGCAGAAACCTTTAGTAGGCCTGGCGCCAACGGGCGGCAGGTAATCCCATTCCCGCAACGGATCCGTGTCTAAGAGTTTAAAGGATTTATATAAAATATTAACGAAAATGTATATACAACTTCAGAATCGACTTAAAACGTACCCGTGCAGACAAAGTCGATAAGTGTATTGGTGAGTAGCTTCATATTAGGAACACACAGCTGGCACAGGGCAATGAGGAGATCGCAGGCAGCGGCTATGGTGTGCGGACTGCGGCAGACTGGCGGCGGGACAGTGTCCTGCCGGAGGCTGCCTTGCCGCCTTAAATGCAGGAACTCGCGCGAGGCCGTGAAGAGGAAGTCGTCGATCAGCTCGTGGATGAGCTCGTTGAGCTGGGCCTTCGAGTCGGGAACGAGGAAGAACATCAGCTCCTTGGCCAAGCAGAGGTGGCCCTCGAGGAGCTCCTCGTGCACCTGAGTGTCTCCGGTGGCGCGGACATTTTCCCGAATACGCTGCAGCCACTTAATCTCGTCGCCCAGCAGCCCCTCGCCAATCTGGAGTGGCCAGTTGTAGATGCATCCGTAGGACAGCGTGCGGCATAGGACCGAGAAGAACTCGGAACAAGTGGACTCGTACTGGGGAACCAGCGTCTTCAGGGCACCCACCAAAAGGTTAACCATGTATACGAAAGGGCGCCGATCGCCGGCGCAGTAGGTGGACGCCAGAAACAGCTGCTCCGACGCAACCTGCCGCACATGGCGATAAGGGTTCTTTAGCACAATGGAGGTGATGAACTTCGGCCAGTTGGTATCGCTGCTTAACGCCTCATTGGCGCTCGGATTCAGGATGAATGAGATGGTGAGCACCTCGAGCGCTTCCTTGCACATGCTAAAGTCCTGGCCGTCCGGCACAATCACCTCGTCCTCAAAGCCGTCGCCGCTGCTGCTGCTGCTTCCCAGGGCCTGCAGGTTACCGCAGGATGATGCCCAGGCCAGCTGCACCACCGCCTTGATAGTGGAGATGTCCGGGCAGGACCACTGCAACATCGAGCTGAACAGCGTGCGACAACGGTCGCCCTCCGCCGAGGCGGAAAGCATCTCGCGAGCCAATATCACGGCCAGTTTGGCGGAAATGGCCCGCAGCGTGCCCTGTGAACTGTTCGGCATCGTCGAAAAGTTTTGCTTGAGAATGTCCACCTGGGAGCGGGCTCCGTTGTCTAGGTCACAGACCATCGGCTCGTCGCCGACGCGCGACAGCACGCTTCCCACAATGTAGAGGAACAACTTGGCCAGTCGCAGCACGCACTGAAATGAGGCGCGCTTCGTATGCATATCAGCGCTGGGCAGGAAATTGTTCTTGGTGAGGAGTTCCAGCACGAAGTGGGCGCAGCCCGAGTGCATCCACGCTGACTGCACCTGCAGCGCCGGCTCCCCGAGGGGCTCCAAGGCGGGTATCAGCAGTCCATGCAACACACTCAAATTGTACAGCACCTGGGCGGGCGTCGGGTGCAGAAACATCTGCTCGGGCGTGCAGCTATTCTCCTCCTCAGCCTCAGTGGCGATCGGCTGCTCAATGGAGTTTAATTTTTCTACCTCCTCCTTGGGTGCCACCGCAGCTGTTATCGCCTCCTTTGGCACTTTGCACATCAACTGGAGTTGGCGCATCGTCTGGCGGTCGCAAGGGAGCAGGTGCAGCAGAATCTTGGCACTCTCGCGCAGACGGCCGTGTTCCAGGTCGCTGCCCAGCTGGTAGAGCTTCAGAAAGAACTCGGTGTACTGGTAGTTCTGCGATATGATGACGCCGGGCAGCGTGCTCTCGGACTCAACGCGTTGCATGTCGGGGCAGGGACGCGGTGGAGAACCGGTGCTCGAGTCGCTGGAGGAGTCGGGACTGCTGGCCAGACCAGTGCCAACGGGTGTCAGCTTGGCCGTGAGGATCATCTTGTCGCGGATGGTGTACTGGTAGAGAGGGTTGATCTCGTCTGAGACTTCAATCATTTCGCCATTCGTGTAGAAGAGATCCACTTTAATGTTGGTCGTGGATGTGCCCTTGATTCGCTTGAGAAGACTGCGCTTGAAGGCGGCCATAGTCTCGTTGCTGTGCGTCACGATCTCCAGATCGTCAATGGGCCGGCCTGGGTTTTGGAACCGGATGTAGAGGCTCGTGTTCTTGCCTCGCGTGACCCGGCTTAGGGGCAGGTGGACACGATCGCCGCTATAAGAACGGTCGCACTCCTTTACGTACTCCTGCAGCACCTTAAGGATGCGGCACATCTTCTCGGCCTCAATGAAGCGCATTTTCGAGTCCTTGGACTCGTCGTTGGCATTGTCCGACTGATCAGGTGCTTCCATCTCCTCCTGCAACTGCGTCTTGCCCAGTATGACGATATTGCCATAGTGTGTCCGCAGTCGCGAGCAGCACTCGCCGATGAACATTTCGTGAAACTCTCCTATGTTCTCCTGCAACCGTGGCCCCAGTGCCGTAGACACCTCCTTTAGCAGATCAATGGCCTTGCTAGCGATCTCTTCGCCTCCGGTTGTGATCACTCGCCAGAGGTAGTCCTTGCCGATCAGGTCCTCGTTGTCCAGAATGTAGCCCCTGTGAATCGCCTTCAGCTTATCCTCCTTGGAGTTGACCGCCTTAAAGAAGCGCTCAAAGCACTTAATACCACTCTCAGTGAGCAGGTGTGGATCCAGCTGCAGGATGTTGTTTTCGAAGAAGTCCTTGTTGATGCCGGGGTCCAGGTCGGGCTCCTCGCCCATCAGCTTGCCGAACCAGCGGAAGCACTCTTCCCGATCAGCCGGAAAGACGGCGCTTACCGCCAGGCAGTGCCAGATTTGCTTGGCCTGATCGGCGCACAGCCACAGTTGACCATCCTTCAGGAGGAACTTGAGGAACTCTAGGCGCTCGGCAATTTGTGCCGGATGCGGGAACCTTCCGTCGATCAGAATGGTCGCTGCCTCCAGGCCCGGTGTTTCGGCCACCATTTGGCGCACCTTTTCCATGTAAGCCGTCAGACTATTGGTAACAAGTATAACCAGGGAGTAGTCATTCTGCAGTCGCTCGATCACCTGCTGTCGATTTGTGCCCGTTTGGGTACGTGGCGCATGGTTCGGCGTCGTGTCATAGAGGCAGCAGATGTCCCGGATAAGACGGAGGGCAGGCAAGACCCAACCGTCGCCTGACTTCAGTTCGCCAACGCACTTGTCCAGCCAAATGGTCTTCTGGGCATCCCGCTCCTGCGAGCAGCTGTAGTCCAGGATTTTGACGTGGGCGCCGAGCGCTTGGTCGAGAACCTCTGGCGGCACCTCCTGGCTGTGGGCCAGTGTCCAGAACAGCTTCAGCACCTTTTGGGCCATTACACCGTTCTTGTCATCCTCTGCCAGTCTGCGGATCAGCTCCAAGAGTCTCTCCCGCTGCCTCTTATTAGCCGTTGTCATGCTGGCCTGAATATGGGTAAAGATATTTATTGGTAAAAGGCTTAATGGAGATTTTAGTAACTAAACGCTTACCTGGAAAGCTTCAAAAAGATGGTCCAACTGCTCAGGAGTAAAATCCCACGCCAGCTTGGCCAGCAAATCGTGGACGTTCTTCACAATTGCTTCGTGCTTTCCGGCCTGAGCTCTCCAAACTGCATCCAAATCGTCCAGCGTCAGCGCCTGCTCCTTGATCAGGAAGCGTATGATCTTCTCCAGCTTTTCCACGTACTGCGGCTGGTGCAGCGAGTCCTTAAGCACGATGCCCAAAACATCCGACGACTTTATCCACTGTGCCATCCGCTCTGCCGTCAGCCAGTCCATCTCGTCCTCGGGCATGCAGTGCGGCAGGGGCTGGGATCGATGCGAGTAGTAGGCCACCGAAGACAGTACCTTGTTAATTTCGTTGAGGGCGTTCATCTTGCCATTAAAGCTGGACACCTGCAGAAGCCGCAAGATCATCTTCAAGCGAAACATCTCCAGGTCACGTATCAACTCCTCTTGGCCAGTCAGGCGGCTGGCCAGGAAGCGGGCCGACTTCACAATGCCGTTGATGTAGTCATTTCGCCCCTCCGGCTTTACCTCGCGCTTCAGCTCCTCGTCCGTGAAGCTGTCCAGCAAATCAAGCACCACGTTCCAGGTGGGCATAAAGTACTTGGCGATGGTGGCCGGGGTTAGCAGCTCATAGCACTGACCAAAGGGTCGGAGCAGGCTGTGAATGAGCGCCAAGGTGAGGCGGTTATCCTGGCCCGTACCATCGCCGCTGCTCTCTAGACTCTTGGCGGCGGCCGAGGATTTGTTTTGATTGCGCTTCAGCAGCTCCAGACCGCTGTTAAACCGCTCCAGCAGATTGTCAAAGCCACCGAGCTGGCCGAAACGATTGATGAGATCAACCAGCCAGCCTCGAGCATTCTTTGGCTCCGGTGGCGGTCGGGCGTACATCTTGTTGCTATCCAATGGTCCCCAAATGCAGTCTGGCGTTGCGAAGCATTCCGGCTGGCGGGCCGCGTTAAACGTGTTAAACTTGTTCTCCGGATCGAAGACGATGGCCAGCAGGTCCAGCAGATAGGGATTGTCGCGCTGCATGTGTATGGCTATCAGGTTAAGCAGCTTGCCACAGGACACGAGGATGCAGTGGTGGATGTTATACTTCCACGAGTTCACCGCCTCGTCGGTGAGGATCTTTGCAAACGATGTGCTCAGTCCATTGCGGTAAAACTCCACGCACGGCTCGCAGTCATGATCCACACCTGTAAATGGGAATCCAAGCATTTAGCAATGGGTTTAAAGAAGGATTTTGGTATCAACTTGCCGGCCTGGGTCAGCTCAATGGCCGCATTGAGAAGCACCTCCAGTTCCTGTTCCGGCAGCACGGGCACCACCCATCGCGGATTGGATATCTTCTGGGTCAGCGATCTCAGTTTCGTGGTGGGAAATGAGGATATCAGCTTCTCTGGAGGCCTGTAGAAGGTAAAAAGGAAAAATGTAAAGGCAAAACTAATATTAAACTATATAAAGATCACATTTAGTACCTGTTCTCCCTTTAATTAAGAATACCCTTTCCAACCATTTTGACCATGAAAAAAACTTCGCGGAAGCGATTTTAAATAAATCCAGCAGTTGTGGTCACAAAGTATATAAAGGTGTCAATTAAATAAACGATTCTCAACAAAACGAAATACGTATTTGAAATATGGCAAAAGAATGTTTGCCCCGTGGTTTGGCATAGTTTACCCATTAAAGGTTAAAATATCCAAAAATGATCAGAGACATATGAATTAAGGGTCCTTTTTACATATTTTGTATTCTCTTAACAGATTACCGATGCACCCTTTTAAGAGCCTATGCAAAGACTCAGGTTTTTCGGGTCGCTGGTGTCAGCTAATCATGATGGACAGTAAAGACCAAGATAAGATAAAGCCCTGCATGGGTATTCCAAATGAGACACTAATAGCCGTGTCGCGTAAATATATTACTATACATGTTTGTGGTAAATTGTGGCCAATGTATGTACATTTGTGCATCTGAGAGATAAGGTTTTATTGCCTCATTGTTGTGTATTATCACGTTTCTGCACACGGACGGACACACACGTAAAGCAGATGTGTTTGTAATGGAATTTAGTGGGTTTCGCTGAACTCTGGGTGACGACACCTCTCAAATTAACCTGGCCAAAATCAGCTGCTGCTGCCCAAAGCATATTTTAATGAATTTATTACAAGTGGTAGGTAGTACTAGCAGTGGACCCAGCCCTGACCAAACAAAGAATGCAGGTGGAAGAGGGAACTGCGCAAAAGTAAACACACGAATGTCTGAGGTTGGGGTTTGTTCGGTTTGAGATGGAAGGGTGTTCTGCTCGCTTTGGGGTGGTGCTACCACTAACAGCAGTTCACACACCCCGAAAAGTTATCGGCAAACAGCTGCCTGACTGCCTGCCCTGGCTAATTAAGTGCAATAAACTACGCACTAAACCCCCGCTAATTGGGAGCCGTCATGCTAGCTAGCAGGGCTCGAGGAATGGGGATCTTTTTGTTGACTTACACTAGTGTAACGGTGCTATCCATGCTACCCGCCGAGGACGAGGCTGTCACATCCGAACTGGCATCCGAGCTCTGGCTAGTCTGTTGCGGCGGTGTCTGTTGTTCCTGAGTGCTGCTGTCCAGGTTACTGCTGCCAGTTCCGCTACCGTTGCCTCCTCCTCCGCCCGGCTGGCTCGATGTTGTGACTGTGCCCGTACCCGTTCCTCCGCCTGTTCCCGTGCTCTGCGCCGGACTCGTTGTGGTGGTAGCTGCAGTGCTGCTGGTGGTGGTGCCCGGCTGTCCGGTGGTTTGCCTGCGCGTGTCGAACGTCATTGTGGAGGCGGCGGCGTCGGCTTCGGCTCCTCTTCAACTGCGTCGTCGTCTTGCAGAGCTCCGGAAAGCTTGAAGCAACGGAAGCGGGGAAATGGAGGTGCAGGAGCGCTAGTTCTAGGTGTCTTAATAATCCTACTGCAGTCTGCACTGGGCGGCGTTTTTCTTTTTGGCTTGGTTGTTGTGATTCGTCTTGGATTTATGGCAGTTGTGAAAAATGTCCCAGTCCCACGATCCGTATCCCTTGTCCTTTTTGTCCAATTTTGCGAGATTAGGGAGTTGCCAGTTGTTGTTGCTGTTGTGGTTTTTGAGGCACTGTTGGTCGGCGACTCCCGGCTCTCTCTTTTTCTCTTTCTGTCTGTCCCTTGACTCTCTGCGTCTGGAACTCACTAGCTTATTGTCCTTTTTCCAATAAGAACGGCGCGCTGCGTTGCGTTTACATATTCCTAGTCAGCGGCCACAGTTTGCAAAAATCTATAAACTGCAACGAAGTGAAAGAAGAAGCAAAGAAGCAAATAAATACAGGCGCACAAGGGAGACCGAAAAAGGCACACACACACACAAACGGGGGCGAGCACGCACCAACATGCACTATAGCAGGTCGTTGTGTGAGTGAGCGCTAGTATGTGTATAGGAGAGAGTGCTGTGTTGGGTTGGAATATGAAAAATCAATATTATTTAATAGACGGGGGCAGCAAGCGCCAAATAATGCTCCAAAAGCACACAAATTACGCTTCCTCTCCTGCTCCTGCTTACTCTCTTTCGTACAAATACACACGCACGCACCCACACCCGCAGCCAAAGCAGTGTGTGAATTTAATTTAATGTTGTTTTTGTTTTACGCTGCTGCTCTCTCTTCATTCTTATTTATTTATTATTATTTTTTTGGGCAAACAAAGAACATTTTTGCTACCGAAAATTACATCACGTCGCTCTCGTCTCCCTGTGTCGCTGCCTCCGCTTTCTTTCTCTCTCTCCTGTCCGCCCGGCAACATCCTTTAAAACGGAATGTCGGTCGGTGGGTGGAGCAAGTGGCAGCGCCGGCGGGGTGAGAGCGAAGGGGGTGTGCGAAGAAGGGGTGGTGAAAATAACTACGCATAAAGATTTCACAAGTCCGTGTTTGTGTTTCTGGCACAGAGAGACGATACGATGCGAAAAAAAGACTGAAGATGAAGAATCATCTCCCCAGCCCCTCAGGGCCGGGTGTGGCGGTGCGGCGGGGGCTTCTCTCACTTTCTTTCTATCACTTCACTTGGGAGTTGTGGGAGAGCGCTAACGGAAGTCACTCAAGGACGGGAGCCAGTGCGGCTTTTTATTATTTTTCCGTTCCGTCGTCGTTGCTCTTCTGTTTTTCACACTCACTCGCACTCACACACGTACTCGGGCGCACGCTCACCGACACGCTCTACTCACACGCACAGCATATATTTTATTTTTTTGCGAATATCGAACACAACTCACCATTTCCTCCTATTTCCCGAAAATGATCTCTTCCTGCAGGAGACTGGAGTAAAACAGACGGCCGAGATTACGGCCAATACTTCACACTCTAAACTAAAACCGAAAACTATTATTTTGCGAATTTTTCTCCTCTGGCCCCTAAGCTTACACAAATCAGCCGGCCAACAAAATGGCGTCTGCTTTGGTTCTTTCCGATTTTTCGCGACCACGCAGCGGACTGTGTGACTTTCGGCCTGACACGGCCTGCTTGTTTGTATTTTATTTGCTGCTTGTTTGCTGTGGCAATTACAGTTAAAATTATTAAATTAAATTATATTTCTTTCCTAGGGTTGTGCAAAATATCAATATATCGATATTTTTCTAAAGATGATATATTTATATCTCGATTATTTGTTTTCCAAATATCGAAATTGCGATTTCTATGTGATATTTTTTGTCAAGACGAAGAACAACCCTAATTCTAGGGTCCAACAAATTTATGAAAAGTTTTTCTATAGTTACATTTTTAACTTTATTTAGTTGTATAAAATGTTAACAATAAGCTTTTTCAGTCTTCATTTTAATGAAAATTTTTTAATGTAATATACACAATAATAATGCTTTCATATAAAAATATAACAATAATGCTTTCAAAACATCTTTTTTTATTGTGTGATTATTATTTAATTTTTGTAATTTTTAGATGTAAATCCAATGAGGCAATAGGTAACCGATGAGTAGTAAAACATCGAAAAACCTCGGAAAACATTGAAAAAATCGATGCTCGTGCAATCGAACTGGTTCCGCAGAATGGAATAGTAAATATTAAGTTAATAAACAAAATAAAGAAATATGAAAATGTACGACGCTCTGGAACGCTGCCCAGGCGCCTACTGCGGACGATCGCCGCTGGGTAACGACACCTGGAGCAGCTGCGGCGTCTGTCCGCGGGGATCGCGGGTATGCTGGGTGTCTGGAGTTGGTTGTTTTTCTTGGTTTAATGGATTTTCATAAAGGTAAACGCTAGCTACGCCTGTTCGCCGTGTCGCGACGAACTGACCCCTTACTCCTGGCTGTACCTGGGATTCATGACCATGCTGCCCCTCATGATGCACTGCTTCTTCATCGACATGGACGCCAAGGATCGCAAGTGAGCAGCCTATTCGCAGTGCAATTGCAATTCAATGGTTTAAAATTTTAATACTTGTTTTTATAGGTTCTCCCGCAAGCAGCTGATTCTGACAGCCAGCGCCTTCATTGAGGTGGCTCTGTCCGCCATCCTAGCAACTTTGTTCATGGAGCCGATGTGGGAGCTGCGCCTATATGCCTGTGAAGTGCGCAAACTCACCGATTGGTACACCTTGTTCTACAATCCCAGTCCCAACTACGAGGCCCGGGTATACTGCACCCAGGAGGCAGTCTATCCGCTGCAAACCATCGTCCTGGTGTTCTACTTCCTGTGCCTGGTCAACATGTTTCTCATCCGGCCTTTGATCAGCAAATTAATGAATGTGGGTGGAAAGAGCAAGGCTCCCATTTACTCCGCCCTCTACTTTCTGCCTCTGCTCACCTTCATTCATGCCCTGGGATGCGGTCTGATCTATTACTCCTTTCCTTACCTGAGCGTAGCCATTTCCATGGTGGCCAATGCCATTCATTATTCCCTTAAGCTGGACCAAACCCTTAAGTCGCTCGTCTGCTCCTCGGTGTGGGAACTCAAGAATGTGGTCATTATATGTGAGTTTTATGAAATACAATAGAGGGATATCAAAGCTAATGAAACTTGATTATAATAGGTGTCCACTGGATGCTCTTGGCTTATGGCATCACTTCCCTCAACTACCACTATGCCTTCCTGTGTCTGGTGCCCTTTCCCACGCTTTTCTACATCCTGACCGTGCGGTTTACGGACCCAGGCGAGTTCCGGGAACTGGAATCGAGAATTTGATGCGGCGATGTCCAAATGCAGATCTTCCATGCCCGTGGGGGCGCTGCCCGACGATCCACTGTTGTTATCTATGTGTAGTGTGCGCGTCATCTAATTTATTTGCTGTCTCAGCTGTAGTCTAATCGTCGATAGTTCTTATATTAGTCCTAAGCCATTCATCGTTCATTTCGTTTTTAATTATATTTCACATTAATTATACACATATAGTAATATTAAATACAAATCATCAGTTTCCCGTCTCTAAAATAGTTTTTACACAATACATATTGCTACATATTGAATTTGGATGCCACCTGCCCCTTCAGATCCTTCGTGCTTGAGTGTGTGAGGGCATCTCTTAATAGTCGTTTGTCATCATTGTCGTGGTGATATTCCCAAGGATGCAGCCAAGTATAAAAGAAATCAATGTACCTTTGAAGAGTATAGCAAATGGTTGATGAAGGCTGCTGCTTGGATTGATGTCCTGTGTGCCGCCTTAAGTCCTCTATTCCGCTGCTGTGGATGACTTGTTGCGCTCTTCCAAGAACTTCAAGCGGCGCTTCCTTAGCTCACCCAGCTCCGAGGAGTTCTCATCAAAGTCGGCCTCGGAGGTGCTCACCAGGCTAACCGTCTCCGTGGCCGTGGATGGCACATCATCCTCATCCGCGCCCAAATCCTCAATGGTTACCTTCTCTACGGCTGCTGCTTGGGGATTTATCTGATGAGCCTCTTCCTCCAGTTGGGCCCTGGCCATGGCCGAGGTGCTGGGCTTGTCGTAAGCAGCTGAAGATCCAGGTGCTACGTCTGAGCTTGGAGCTGGTGCTGCTGCTACCGTGGATGTCGCTGGCACTGCGTTAAGCTGCAGACTGGCTGCCAAGCTTTGGTATTGCGTCATCATGATGCCCGCCGAGTCCAGCATGAGGCTAATGTTGCGCAGCAGCTAAAAGAATTAATGTATTTATTAACCGATTTCTAATGACGGTAGATGAACCCACCTTAAGGCGCTGCTCAATCTGCTCACGCTGGTGCCCCTCCATTGCGCGCAGCTCCTCAACGGTGAACTTGGTTAGATCCTGCGGCATGGGTGGCGGCGGCAGGGGCGGCGGAGTGAAGTAAACCAACTGTGGCGGCATCATAAAGGGCGGCAGCATGGGCATGACCGGAGGTGGCGGAGTCATGAGACCAGCCAAGTTGGGCAGGCCATCTGTGAAGGGGATGATTAATTAGGGAGTCTTTGTAGCCAATAGCTACTTACTGGCATCGCCAAAAAGCTCTGCAAAACTGGGCGGCAGTGGGTTATTGCCACGTCCCTGGTTTGCATCGATTCCAGGAGCAACTGCAACAGGAGCAGGCGCAGCCGGCTGGGCACCCGCTGCCGCTGGAGCTGCATTTGCAGGAGCAGCTGCGGCGCCGGCAGCTGCCGCATCATCCCCGGCCCGGGGCATGGCCGTCGAATTCACAGCCGGGGTGCGCAGAATGTTTAAGCGGCAAGTAGGACAGGTCTGCTGACGCTGGAACCATGAGCGCAGGCAGGTGGTGTGGAAGATGTGGCCGCAGGGCAGTTTTTTCGAGTGATTGACCATGTCCTCACGACAGATGATGCAGATGTTGTCCGACTGGCGCAGCTCCTCGGGCGTAGCGTCCGGATAGAGGGTGTTCATGTTGCGAATAGCCCGCCGCGACATAATCACATCGTTCAGTGCCTTTCGGAAGTTGCGGATGGTGAAGAACATGGGCCGGAAAACGAACATGGGCAGCGCATAGATCTTGGCCATGATCACCACGAACAGGATGTACAGAACGACCTTGATGAGGCCAATCACCAGCTCCGTGTACAGCAGAAACACCGCCTTGTTCTCCCAGGGCGTGTCCGTGCGCATCTCGGCGGCGTGCAGCACGTACTTGATGACCGTGCTGGCGATGACGGTCAGCAGGATGGCGTACTCGAAGCCAAAAACCAGCTGTACAGTGGGTCCGCGCACCAGCGTCGAATTGTAGGCATGCATTAGAAGCGCATAGTCGAGGATACCCAGCATGGTCAGCAGGCTGCCCACGCGTATATGGAACAGCCAGCCCAGCACGGGCGAACGCTCCATCTGTGGATTACAATTGGATTAGAGACCGTAGAGTACATAGGCCTTAGCACTGCTTACAAAGTCTACACGTTCCTCGGCCAGCCAATGGAATGATTTGAGGAATAGGAGCACCGTGAACAGGGCCACGAATCTCGGATTGAAGTCATCCCGGAATACGGTGAAGGCCAAGCAGGTCTCTGTGAGGGCGTACCAAAAACGTTCCAGCAAATGCTCGAATTCGGCAGCGCGCAGCGTGCCCAAGAAGATCTAGAAGACGCAGAAAGATAAGAAACCAATTCTCGGGCTCAGGAGGGGGGACTGGTGTTACCTTACGCAGCAGCTTGCCAAACATAAAGACAATCACAAAGAACTGTATATAGATAACCTGCAAGCAGAGGAAAGAGACACATTAGCATGGGCACAAGACTACACCAGCGAGGACTCACCCCCATGGAGGCGTTAGACTTGGTAATGTAGACGACTGCAGGATAAAACTGCTGCTTCTGGTAGTAGGCATTCCCGATCACCGCACTGGTCAGCGCCATGCACACGGCCGAGATGAGCAGTTGCATGATGCCGCTCCTGGTGGCCAGAGCCGCCAGCTGGCTTATGGACTCGAGGAAGATGTTAATGTTGGCCGGGCTCCCAGTCTTGCCCCTTATGCACTATATATATGGCCCTTTTTAAGAAGGTGGAGGATTTTCTTTCCAGTTTCTTTGGAGCTCTCAGTTTCTTTAGGTTTTCCTCCTCCAGAAAAAAATCTCTGCTTTTCATGGAGCTAGTAGCTGCTGTCGAAAATATTGCCTTTCTACCCTCGTTTGACGCACGAATTTCGCCGAGTCAGTGTCAAAATTGTTTCGCCGAACGTTGTTTGCTTCGCTACTTAGATTTATTCCAAGGTAAAACTTTTGGAGCTCTTTGGCTAACAGGCGTTTTCAATATTTTTATTCTTCAATAATTACACGTATTACTACCTGCGAGCCAAGGCTGCCACCGTACCGCAATTGCGCACAGAGTTGCCAGATAAAAATGTGTGCTCTAAGTCTGGCAACGCTTGTCGCCCACGACCGCAAAGTCTGGCAACGTTTCGGATTTTTAGCAACGTTTCCAGACTTTGCGGTCGCGAGCGACCAGCGTTGCCGGACCTTGTCCATAAGTCTATAAGTCCATAAGTTCCATATGTAAAGTTATAACCACCCATAGCATGTACCTTTCATAGAAATTAGCTTTTAATATTTTCCTATTCATATTTTTACAGTTTTCCAGTAACAGTTACAGTTTTACAATTTCCACAAATCTGTAAAAAATTTTCAAAAAATTAGAGATTGAGTTTTAAATGCAGAAAAGTTCTTAATTAAAAACTAAGAAGAAAAAACCAAACCACTTCGAAATCCGTTGAGTGTAAGCCAAGTTACGACCAAAAATCCACTGAGTTCGCGACTTTTGAGGCAAACATTTTCGAATTTTTTTTTATGGGGGTTACATCGTCAAAATTGTAAAAAATTGGCCAAAAATTATAAATCGAGTTTTAAATGCAGAAAAGTTCTCCATTAAAAACTAAGAAGAAAAAACCAAACCACTCCGAAATCCGTCGAGTTTAAGCCAAGTTACGACCAAAAAACCACTGAAGGAGTTTAACCTTGGTGCAAATTACGTATACGTATAGTTAGTAAAGTTAGTAAAATTAACTTGAAAATAATGATGATCCAGAGATCCACTTACAAGGATGTGTCTGTCATTTGAAATACTGTATTTGGATTTGCTGTCGCTTTAAGGATTGTGATGCATCCGAAGGCAAACGAACCGATAGCCTGATGGAGGAGCAACGGATCCGTGGTGAGAAGAAACTTGATAAGGTTTTTTATTGTGGTGAGAGATCGCATCCGGATGTTTGATATTTGGAAGGAAGATAATTAACCATACATAACTTTTCAGTTTTCAAACACTAAATAAAGAAAACAAAAATGCGCAAAGTTAATTTCAGGTTCAAACTGAGACAACATGAATACGTTTAGTTAAACCCGTGTCGGAACACCTACATACGCGATCCTCCTTACCAGTCCCCTCCTCCCCCGGACCCTCTTCATTGGCTTTGCCATGGCCAACTCGTGTTGGTTAAGACCTCTCCACACAAACAGCAAACCTAATTAACTCATTTAGACCTCCTCGTAAAACCATTTATATATTTTTGTGCTTTGCCACTTTACGCGTTTGGCAAAGGAAAAAATAAAGACAAAAATCAAGAAAAATATGGTAACAAAATGAGGCACACAAGGGGGCATCGCCATGGCCAGAAAGCAGATGAGTGTTGGCCGTGCCAAATCGTGGCATAATTAAGGTGCCCAAGTGAGCTGGCTGCTGATCGTTTTCGATCGGATCTTCGATCTGCAGTGATTATTGACAGTGCAAACTTTTACTTTCGGCCCCTCGAGAATGGATATCCACCACATGGCGAATGGATCTGGTATGTTGCACAAGGCCCCCGTGGAGCAGCTGAGGATGCAGCCCGGCTCGTTTGCATAAGCCCGCCGAATGGTTAGCACCCAAAGGCTAAAGTTGGCCGGCAGAATAGCTGAATGGCCGGCATGAATGTGTGTTTTTTTTTTGCGGAAAACAAACTTGGACACAGACATCGACACCGAACACCAGCAGACCTCCACAGGCATCCCCAGACCAGACCGGTCGTCGGTCACAGATCCCCGGCAGACTCTTGGCGAAAACGTGTCCCAGCAATTTCCCATTCAACGCTAGCTTTTCCATGAATGTGTCTGTCTTATATTTCTGTCGCCGCCGCTGCTGCTGGTGCCCATTTTACTCGGTTCATCTGCCCACTGCATGCTCCCAGCTCCCAACTCCCAGCTCCGCCGGCTTGACTTACATAAAGCTAGGAACACCTACCTCGTCGCACTCGCACTCCGAAAACCCGTTTCTGTCGGCTTCGAGGAAACGACAGAGGCGTCAGAGGCTTGGCCAGGCGGAGCATCGGAGGTGCAGAGGCATCATTGATGATCATCAAGCGCCCGGCTCGGCTGGATGAGGTTGTTGTTTGGCTATTACTGGTGCGAGTACTCTGGAGACACCATGTACACACAGAGGGAATAATTTGTATGGTCATGGAAATTAAACAAATAACACTAACTAAAATGTGAGTGATTTATTTCTATTAAACTTAATTTAATAAATAACTATGATTTGCTAAGGTTTAGAGTATAATAATTATATGTACAGCAGGGCTCATTTTATGTAAACAAAAAAACCTATAAGGACTTGTTAACAAGAGCCCTTTGACTTGAAGGGCAATTGTTTTGTATAATTATAATTTATATTTTAAATGTATATTAAATCAAAAAAATATCTGATCTTATCTACGAAAACATCTATAGTCTCTATAAATTTTTTGAACTGTACTATTACTACCTTTTGCTACTGCTGCCCCCTAGCAGCTTGGTGGCTTGTAGCCTCTTCTGCGTTGGCGCCTTATGTAACCTGCCGCTCCAAGACTGAGCTCTGGGACAGAGGCATAAAGATGATGTGCAGAGAATAAGCCACCGACCTGGCCGAGCCTGTGCACCCAGGCCAGCAGCAGACATTTCAGCAGACTCATCTTCATCAGCGGCAATTTTTACTACTTTTTGGCATTCTCCCTCTGTCATCAATAGGCCCGGAATAATCAGCTTTTTGTCACAGCTCCTAGCCTAACCTCGTCTGGGGCTGTGAAAAATTGCCCCCTCTTTATCATCAATCATGATGTGGGCATTCCGCGTCGATTAGCATGATGCACCTGAGAGGAGGTCTCCGAAAAAGAAGAAGGTTGCTAATGTTGCGTATACGCCATGTTAGCCACTAGCCTGGGGGAGGTTTTTTTTTAATGAGAAACCACAATCACTGTTAAATTAAATGAAATGGCTAGTTACCGCAGATGCTGTTTTTTAATTAAAGTATTCAGTTTTAAGCAATTAATTTTTAAGGTTTTTATATTGAGACAACCTTAGGTAAATCATATCACAACATCATTTCAAAGGTATCTTTATTACATTAAAATTGAAACTTGTAGATGCAAACTAATTGATGCCTGTATTTAAATATTCAACATTTTTACCAGTATTTTAACCTTAAAGAACTGACCAACAAGCATGCTTAATTTCAAAATAAATCAACATTAAAATTCCCAAGCAGTTGAATGCAATCTCAATTGGTTTTTAGGGCGGGGGCGTTGGCCCCTTCTCGGGCATTGCAAAATACAAATCGAGATCTCGATAGCAGAAAGCCAGGCTTTGCGAATTTCGATTTGAAAATTTACGCGCGTCTTCCGTTTGGCAGGCTTTTTATTTTCTATTTTTTGTATCTATTTTGGGTTTTTGTTTCTCTCTTTCTTGAGGGGGGATTTTATTTTGGTTTTTATTTTTATTTCTATTTCGGAGCTGGCTTGTTGTTTTGCTATTGCTGGCCCAATTATAGTGTCATAACAATTACGCACGCACACACTGGGGCATAATGAGTTTCAGGCAGAAAAAGAGTGTCGGAAAACGACTGAGAAAAAGAAATAGCAAAATAAGCGAGAGACAGACAGACAGCCGAGAGTCAGAGCCAAAGCCATCACTGTTCAAAGTTGACCTAGTGGCAGACCAGACAGACGTGTTAATGATGGATATGCTCAGATAGGCCACGGCATCTAATAAAGCGCTTCATTAATGTTGCAAAAACGCGAGTAAAAATAAACATGTCCAGCGGGGCTAGTAAATGTACGACTCCCACGATTATTTCGATAACATAAGGCTGATAAAATTGGGCTCTAACTATAGGCTATAGAATTAACAAGGAGCTATACTACACATCAATAGGTTTCGATAGAAAAGAAGCATCATTAAGGCTTAGTTGAATTGCCAATATAAGCTTTTTTAGACTTGGAATTAGTATATTATATATTATTATTATATATTATCGGTATAATGGATTTTAAGGTAAGATATAAAGTTTAACTCTTTCGGTCATATTGAAAAATTAAAAAGAAAAGTAACAATCTCTATGTTATAATAATATGATCATAAATAAAGTTCAGTATACCTTTGCATATAAATTATAATTATTTGAGAGGTAAATAATTATAATAAAAAAATAAATCTAAGGATTTAAGAAATATATACATAAGCTTATTAGTCTTATTAATTCTTGGGGGCTTGTGACTTCGCCTTCTCATTGTCCGGTTTAACCTTAACTGACACCTTCAAATGTTGCAATTATTTACAAAAGGAAGGAGTTTAAAGGTCTCTACACATATGTATACTATAAATATACGCAATAAGGCATTGATTATCCATTAACTGAGAATCCCCTCAGGCTTGTGGAACTCCGCCGTATGACCTTATCCCGGTACTCCAATTACACTACCAAAAGCTCGAAAAAAACAAAGCTCGAGAAAACGTGAATTACGCCATCGGTGGATAAGGTGAGAGACCTTCGCCAGAGTCAGACGAAAGTCGGACCACAATAAACCAAATTAACGACAGCCACAGCTGATCAAAACAATTCCGGAGCCACGAAAATGATTTATTTAGCGCACTGTCATTGAGTGTTAGCTGCTGCTGTTGCCATTGCTGCTGCTGCTGCTGCTTTCGAGTGTGAAGTGTTGACTTTCATCTCTTTGTTGCCCCCCAGCTCCAGCTCCGAAACTCCAATTGCAGAGATCGTGCCCCAACGCAGGGGGACACGCAACGCGACGCAACGCAGCACAGGCCAAGTCCTTCACTTTGGAGCGTGAAGGTTTCCGAAGAGCCACAGCCACGACGCCCTTACTCCACTCAGAAAAAATAACAAATACAAGCATGGCGAAGAAAATAAATAAAGAGGGTTCAGTAATAACATTTCCTAATTTAAATTGTGGTTGTTATTTATATTTAAACTTTGGTAAAGGTGTATACCAGAAGGAAAAGTCCAATATATAGACATACATTTTTTGTTCGAAAATTATATCGTATTTTAAAAGATATGTCATACTATCGGAAATATGTTAATGTATTTATTTGATTGATTCTTTTATTATATTGGTTTGATGTGTTAATCAAACTATTGATTTATTTAAATATCTATTTTCATGAAAATAAATTTAAGAAAATATCTCAATAATATGAAGACTTAAAAAAATAATAAATGTGTTGCCCAACAAGTTCTACTAGCTAAATTTTCCCAGCAAACATTTTATTGATATGTTGATCCTGGCATTCTCAATCATTTTCTTACATTTCAAACAATTTAATTTAGTTTCCATTGATTAATAAAATTAATTTAAATAAAATCCCATATTTGCATACCAATTTCCAGTGAAATATTTTCTCTGTAAGGGGCCAAAGTCATTGCCGGTCTTGGATCTGCAACGTGATGGCAACTTCGCGAAAGTGTATGGTGTCGAGATGTAAATAAACCTCATTTACTTCAATTTACGGCCAGAGTCGGAGTCGGCGTCAGTTTCAGTTTCATTTTCCGCTGATTGCGGTCGTCTTCCCTTTCATTGTGTGGCTTTAATCGCACCCTCTTCTGCCACAGCAGCCATCGCAGGCAGCACAGGTGCTCATTCGCAGAGATGACATAATGGGCACAGCAGCAGCAGTGTCAGCATCAGCTCCTCCATGGAGCAGAGCCACTGGACTTCTTTCACTTTCTGCCAGAATGAGGCAAAGATTTCAAGCTTCTTTCGAGGTCACAGATGGGTTTCGTAATCGTTGGCAGGCAGGCGGGCAGTGCAAAATTCCTCTCTGACTCACCTGAGTCGGTTTTAACTTCAACTCGAACGTGAAATGAAACGACAGTTTGGATTTTATGGGATGTTTAACCCTTTGAGCGCTACTGTGCTCTATTTGAAATATTAAGGAGGGTTCTACAAGTATTTAGCAACATTTTTCTAAATATTGGTTGATATATTGCAAGTTTGGATGGATTTATATGTACATATATATGGACCAGGATCGTTAGATTTTAAATTATCAAAAATATATAATACATATTTTGTTAAAATAACCTTACTATTATCATATCGATAAAGTTATAAACTTCCATGGAAGAAATTTTTAAACATTGAAAAACATTAAATATAGGGATACAAAATTATCGAAAAATATCAAAAAATTGTAATGAAATTTAATACATTGCAAAGATTTCCTTAACATTTTCTGTCGCAATTTGGTTTGGTTGACATAAGTTTATTGGTAAATTTACATATATGGAACGTATGACTTCAAAAAAAATAGTTTAAAAATATACGAAAATTATAATTTAATTTATTTGTTTCTTTTCCTAAAAGTTAAAGGGTCAATACATGATCAACAAGTCGATATTTTAAGCAATGTCCACCCGAGAATATTTAGAATCTTAGAATTTAAGCTGTCTTGTGCTTTTACTTTTTTAAAGTTTTTCTCTTAGCTTTTTATTTTTAGCTAATCAAGTGTTAATTGCATTTTTTTTGAGTGTTTTTGCAAGTTGCTTCACTCATCTGCAAATGCAAATTCGGATTTAATTCGGCTCCTTGGGAAACCCTAATTACACGCCCCCTGCTCTACTGCTCTAGTTCGGAATCCCTCCAGTTTTTCCCTTTTCTGTCTTTTTCCCAGCCACATTTCGTAATAGCTTCGTGGCTAATACTGAGACTAAGACAGAGACTGAGACTTACCCGCACACAATTGAAAATGGGGAAAAGCGAAGACTGCAACTGCCGATTGGGCAACGGGAAATGCGAAATGCGAAAAGCAAAAAGCCGTTTCGTCATGCCAAGGAACCGTCCCTAAAGGCCAACTGTGCATCTACATATATTCGATGGATTATTTTTGGCAATCCATGATCGTCCTGTCCAAACAACATCTTTTGGCCAAGTCACTTCCTGGTCCCAGGCCGTCGAATCGAAGGAAAGTGCCAAAGGAAAATCCCAAATACCAAAATCGTTAGCGACATTTTATTTGTATTTTCTTCTTTTTTTTTCCTCAGTTTTTCAGTTTTCCATTTGGAAATTTTGTTTTATTGTGAGAAGCGCCACGGCAGTAGTAACAGCCAAAAGACAAAAAAAAATTCAAAAACATGTTGGCAACGAAGCTTGGCCATAATGATGTTTGCCCGCCGAATGGGCCCGAAGACCCCGCAGCCGGGTATAAAGAGTGGCTCTGCTGGCCACGGAGATGCATTCAGTCGCTGGTTCCCCACTCGAAAGCAACCAAATTCACTTACTCCACTCTACTCTACTCGACTTTTCCCCCCAAAACTCAACACACACACCCAAATCGTCGCTATGAACTCCTTCTCAGTGGTAAGTAGGATCAAGATCCTGAAATCTACAGAGCAAGCAAAACGGATAACAGACTCTTTTGGATATCATAAAGAGAAAGCCTTGAAGGATTTGAATAGTTGGAGAAAGGTCTAAAGTGTCTTTATAGGTTGAAGAAATCTTCAAGATATTATATTCTTTTAAAGGTCTAGTGCCTCTCAAGTTGATCAGTGAATAATATGTCAAAAACCTAGTCTTTTTTAATGTTTGATGTGATTTTGTTTATAAATTAAAGTTCCCTAAAACCAGATAACTGAAAATAAAGGAAGACAAGATTTAAACATTATAGAAAGTCAATTAGAGAAAAAGTCTCTCAGAATTTGGTTTTTATTTTCGAAAAAACACAATCTTCAATCTTCAAGTCATGTTTAAAATTATATTTTATAATGAAATATTTGCCTAGTAAAATGAAGCTTAGATCTGAAAAATGAAAAAAGAAGTATTCAAAATCTATTAAGTAAATTCAAAATTTATTTTATGAAAATGAAGCATTCCAAAATTGTAATTATGGAAAAGTATTGAGAATTTTTAGCAGTTCGATGTAAAGTAAATTGAATTTTAATTCCAAAGAAAGATGGGCTTCTATAAATTGTAAAAATGTTTCTGCCTAAAAATGTATAATATTGAAATTAACTAATAATTAACCCCCTCATCTCGCCTCTTCCAGTTCTTAGTGTTCGCTCTGGCCGCCCTGGCTGCAGCGGAGCCGCCATCCGGCTACAACTATCCCCGAGGAGGGGGTGGTGGTGGTGGCGGATTCGGAGGCGGCTTCGGTGGCGGCTCCTCGTTTGGAGGTGGCTCCTCCTTCGGCGGCGGCGGCGGTGGTGGTGGCGGCTACCAGGCGGTGAGCGGTGGCTTCCAGACCTCCGAGGGCCAGAACGTGGATCCCCAGCTGTTGGAGCAGGTGCGTCAGATCCTGCTGAATGAGGAGAGCAAGCAGGGAGGCGGCGGCGGCGGCGGTGGTGGTGGTGGTGGCGGCGGCTACCCCAGTGGTCCCTCTTCCAGCTACGGCCCACCGTCCACTAGCTACGGAGCGCCCGGCATTGGAGGCGGCGGCCGTGTCGTGGGCATTGATCTGGAGGGTGTGCGCCAGGCCATCCAGGTGGCCCAGTTCGCCCAGCAGAGCTCCCAGCAGGGTGGCGGCGGCGGCGGATACCCCAGTGCCCCGTCCGGCTCCTATGGAGCACCGTCGAGGCCCAGCGGCAGCTACGGAGCGCCCTTCTAAGATTCCCGCCAAACTCTAAAAGGTCTCATCACTTCACTGCCAAAAATGAACTGCCGACGGAATGGACGAAGACATGCAAACCGACCAAGAAGACACTATAAAGATTTGGGTAACCCGGAGCGATCGCCCAGAGATCGCTTCTTTTCCCCACCCCGGAAAAAAACAAAATCTTCCCATCCCAAACACTCAGCGACTGTAACTCTCAGTTCCCCCGAAAGATCCCGAATCCCCCAAGTTTCCAAACCCAAAAACTCCAAACTTATTCTCGAATCTCGGCTCGCAGCACCCTCAATGCGAGGACATTCGGGGCTTTGCTTTGGACTTTTTCTCACGTTTTGTAACACCTTTGTACATAGTTCTTTCACACTGAACACAAAAACTGAAAAAGCCACACAAAAACAAAACACCAAGATGGAAAAACACACAACAGAACACCCCAGACAGTGTTATAACGCATTATTAGCTCGTAAGTGTTTTTATTTTATATGAAACAAACAAAGAAACAACAAAAAAAAATATGAAAACAATAAAAAAAATAGTAAATTTTGTCACCGTTAAATGATACCCTTGTATTTTTATTCGCATGTCTGTCTATATTGAATTTTGGATATATTTTTATAATGATTTGCAGCTGATAATCAACTGACCCCATTTTCAATGGCTCCCAGCACTTGGATGATCTCGTAATGACAATAACAATCCAAAGCCAGACCATTACCATTACCACTCGCCTAGACCAATTCCAATTAAACGAGTTTAAAGCTCTCCATAAATCGAATTGTCACTGGCCTCATGTGATTTTTTTATTTTTTCGTTACTTTAAATACCAAGTCAAGCATCTTCAAAAAATCCTTTCACTTTTTGGCTCGAGGTAGCTGTAACCCCCACTCTTACACTCTGGAAAAATACCTTATGAATTGATGGCATTTATAATAATAATATTATAAATAAACAAGTAAGAAAGGTGCTGAGCTTTGTGCGTTAGAATTAGGACTTTGCTTAGTTTCATTAACATATTCTTTAATTTATGTCCTACCAAAAAATGAATATGTAATTTTATATCTACCATAGAGAAAGGCACAAGGAAATGTTGCTAGAAAAATTAGTGAGGAATTCTTTTAAAAAGTAATATTTATTATTACTAAATATTCACTCTTAAATTTCTAACAGTGCAAGCGGTGTACTCTCATCATTAATGGCTGTCGTGCAAGTGCTCGAAATGGAAGTTTGAAATGAAGATGAAGATGGGGATGCTGGATGGTGGATCTTGGATAGTGTATGTGGCCGGCAGATGGGGCCGCAGGGGCGCCTCATTACGCTAAGATTGCGACAGATGCAGTCGAGGCTCTGGGCCAAAAATGCAGATGGTTGCGGGGATGCTGTTGGTCGTCGATGGACATCAACTTTTACAGCCACCGTGTGAAGTTGGAGCTGCGAGCTCTGTGAGCTGAAGTGGAAGTGGAGTCGGAGCTTAAGTTGCAGCCACTTAGCCAAGATTCGGCATCATTAACATTGCCCAATTGAGTGCGTGCTGAGGTGGCCTCATCCCCATCCCCATCCACATGTCCACATAAGGCAGTGCATCCAAAATGATGCACCGCAAAGAGACTCTTGGCATCCATCGATTACGGCATCGCAGCAGCAGCCACCACAATATTTGCAGATGCTACAAAAAAGCATCTTATCTATTCAATTATTCATGGAGAGTTGGAGATTATCTTGGCATTTTGTAATAATAAATTATCATGTACTATATATACCTACCTTATACTTGTATATAGAAGATAGGAAGCAATGTTAAGTGGAACATTGCAAAATTGTAAGAATTATCTTAATAGACACGAAATTAGCTAGCAAATTTGAATAACAAAATAAATAACAAAATTCTAAACTTTGTTTAAGAGCGTGAACATTTTTTACAATTTAATAATAAATAAAATAAAATTAGATCGACAGTCACTTAAAGTAGATAGTAGATATGGAATAACTTGATCTGCACCTGATTTAGAGGGGAGTCAACGAATCCATCATCATGAATTACACCCCCTTGCCTGAAGGTACAGCAACAAAATCACTACTTTTAGTGACCTTTAACTTTATATATGTAGCATTACATCCTATACCAGTGTAGTAGAATATTCTTAAAAATTTAGAATTAAAATATTTCTTACTCTGATGAAATCTTAAAGCTAAAATAACAAGCACTAGGTTATTTTCACAGACTTAACTTCCCCGGCCGCCGTGCAATATATAAGCATCTCTAGCCTATAAAAATTATATGAATATTTACAAATGTAAACCCCTGATAAGCATCGTCTTCCACTAACATCTGTCAAATGCCATCTTCTTGGTTATGACATAGCATACAAGATATATCTTTTATTTTCGGAAACACATATCGCACGCTTATAAGGCGCTCTGCGATATGGGAGATCCATAAAATGGTTATGATGGACCCCTCTATAATTTCTAGTGGAGCGGCCTTGTCTGGGGTTGAAAGCCCAAAGAGAGTTAAGCTCACGTGAAATTGTATTTCCCTCTCTTACGATGACTGGCAATCAGGCGACGATGACTAGGAAGAGGAACGGCACCCTGGAGGGTGGTATCAGTGTCAACAGCAGCCGTGAGATGACAGTGAAAACAATGAATGAGATGGCAAGAGATGGACGTCCGCCCACCGATAATCTGGGCTAATGTCAGCGGACTCCGGAGAGCGGCGAGGTAGCAGGATTACGATCCTAGCTGATAATACCCACCGTCTAGATAAGGTCCAGGCGGCGTGAGAGCGCCGTCAATAGATAATATTTAGAGCAGGTAATTGCGGAGATAAGGGAATGTCTTGAACCAGAACGCTATATAAGGGAAAATCCGTTGCCGTGATGCGCTCAATCGTGATTTCTCCGCCGCGCCGGAGTTGGAAAGTGCCGGAAAGTGAAGTGAAGCCGTCCCAAGTGTAGACCCCCCAATCCTTGAGAGGATTCTGAAAAAATGGCATCCCTAACGAACGCCACCCTCTTGGCCACCGCGGCCTCCGCTGTGGTTCCGGACTCTCAGTTTGTGTTCAACTCCACGGATTACGCGGTCTTCGCCCTCATGCTGGGCATTTCGGCCTCCATTGGTGTCTATTTCGGATTTTTCGCCAAGGGTGCGGACACCACCGAGGAGTATCTGATGGGTGGCAAGCGGATGAAGACGATTCCCATTGCCATTTCTTTGGTGGCCAGCCAGCTGTCCGCCATTTCGATCATGACAATACCGGCTGAGATGTACGCCTATGGAATAAATTGGTTCTTCAATGTGGTTTGCATGATCGTGGTGGTTCCTCTGCTCAATTACGTGGTCATTCCGGTTTTCTATAACAACAACATCACCAACTGCTACGAGGTGATCAATTAGAATTGAGTTTTTTAAGAGAAACATAAAGTTATAGCTGTGTCCTTTGCAGTACTTGGAGATGCGTTTTTCTCGGAAAGTGCGAGTCCTGCAGACTTTCATCTTCATAATGACGATGTTCTTCATGCTGCCCATCTTTATCTTCCTGCCTTCGTTGGCCTTTGCCCAGGGTGGGTCCTCACTCTTCGTACTTGGTTATATAATATGTAATTTAAATATTTATCTCCCTCAGTGACCGGCTTCAATGTGCACATCATCAACACCGTAGTGTGCGGTATCTGCGTCTTCTACACCATGTTTGTGAGTAGGAAAAAATATTATTTACTAGATATTTACTTTGATGACTTTAAAAATAGGTTAACTATGTACTAGAATTTTTAAATTAAAATTTTTCAATTTATACAGATTTATTGATGCTCTCAACAAAAAAATAATCCTTTATAGTATTAATAGATAAAAGTGACATAGGACACTCGTTTATTTGATTTTTCTCACTTTTCTAGGGCGGCATCAAGGCTGTGGTGTGGACGGATGTCATCCAGGCCGCCATTATGGTGGTCTCTGTGGTTTTGGTGGGCGTGATGGGCGCCAATCGAGTGGGCGGCCTGTCGGAGGTCCTGCGCATTGCCGGCGAGGGAGGACGCCTGGACATCAAGTGGGTTACCAGTTACCCTTCCCGCAGACTGTGGCTAACTCTCTCTCTCTCTTGTTGCAGCTTCAACTTTGATCCCACCACACGCTCCACAATCTGGAATATTTTCAGCTCGGCCACCTTGATGTGGGCGGGTTATGTGGGTCTGAACCAGAGCTGCGTGCAGAGAATAGTCTCGCTGCCCTCGTTGGGTCATGCCAGGAGGTGAGACATTAATTAGTTGACTTGATACAGGAGTTAACCCTTCTCCCACTCAGATCCCTTGTGCTCTTTGGCTTTGGCTTCATCCTCATCATGTTCTTCAACTGCTTCACCGGCATCGTGATGTACGCCCGCTTCCATGACTGCGACCCCATTGAGTCCGGTCACGTGTCCAAGGTGGACAAGATGGTGCCTTACTTTGTCCAGGACACCGTGGGACATCTCTGGGGCATGCCGGGCGTGTTCATTTCCTGCGTGTTCAGTGCCGCCCTCAGCACCCTCTCGGCCAGCATTAACTCCTTGGGCGGCGTGGTCTACTTCGACTACATTAAGCCCCACATCCGGCACACGGAGCACAAGGCCAATGTGATTATGAAGCTGTTCGTCCTCTTTGCGGGCATCTACTGTGTCCTTGGCGGCATGGTGGTGGAAAAGTTCAACTCGATCCTACAAGTGATCTACTCCATCGGAGGCGTTAGCTTTGGCTCCACCTGTGCGGTTTTCCTGTTGGGAATGCTGGTGCCGAGGTCACATGGCAAGGTGAGTGTTTGAAGAACTCATTGTGGCTAGAGCCTTGAATATAAACCCCTTCTTAATACCGGTTAGGCTGCCTTGATCGGAGTTCTTGCCAGCATATCCATCATGGCCTCCATTGTGATCTCAGCATGGGGACGCAACCATTACGACACTCTGCCCAAGACCACCGCGGGTTGTCCAGCTCCAACGCTAAATGGAACCCTGTCCACGACAGCTGCCTCCCTGCTGATCAGCTCCACGACGGAAGCCCCCTCCAAGGACGAGGGTTTCAGCATTCTGGATCTTACCTTCAACTGGTATGTGGTGGTGGGCTTCCTCCTCACCTGGCTGGTTGCCATTCCCCTAAGCTACATCCTGAAGCCGAAATCGGACTACAAGTTGGATCCCAAGCTGCTGTCGCCGGTGGTCCAGCCCTTCGTCAACTACGAACTGGCCCAAGCCGAGGACCCCCTCGAGCTGAAGCTGGAGAAACCCGAAAAGGTCTGAGGATTAAGATGGGATGTGTCTGTGACTGTGACAAAAGATGTGCTTCATAAGCATCAGTAGGAGTTCTAAAGATATTATAAGATAGAGGAAGTGCTATCTCATTTTGAAACTAGAATATTGAAAGTTCTGTGTTGTGAATATGATTTTGTTGTAATTTAATAAAAATATTAATAAAATAAAGTTTTTTTCAATTAATCAGTTGACTTTTAAAAATTACTTAAGTTATCAATTTTATTCGATTTAAATCTGTAAGTTTATTTGTTAATTTTAACTACAGCATCTATAATACAGTCTGGTTTGGAAACAGTTGAATTTTATATTTAAATCTTAATTAACGTAATCTTTAAAGAAGTCTTACTGTACAAGTATGTGGCTGAGCAGTTGAATCCAGCGAATACCAGACCGATCACTCTTTGTAGAGAGATACCCACCACGAAACTTGATATCTTAATTAACAATTAAGTCTGAACACCGAGATATCACAGAGGTGCTATCTTCTCCAGGACAGTATCTAAAAATAGACGAAAACTACATCACTCTCTGGAGAGCAGCTTGCCAAATGAGATCTCCAGAGAACCAGAAGATCGTAAATCTCAAAACTTGCTAAAAGTGCTTATCGCCGACATTGGCCAAATATTTAAGCCGTAATCGGTGGGCCAATGGTGTTAAGCTACCCACACACTCCGTCAAAGGGTCGTATAAAACCAAGGGGTGGGTAACCTGGAGGAGCCCACAGCCCCAAGTGTTTACTGTTGTCAAAAAATCTGAAATTGTGCAAATACAAACAATGAAAATGGAAAGTTCCAAACGAAGCGCGCGAAGAGTAAATAGATATTTTCACAGGAAAACACCATGTGATGGCTGCTTCTGGTCATGATTATACAATTCTTCTGCATGACTTTCTTCTGTCGAAGAAAGAGTAGTGGCTAGGGGTATTCTCCAAAACGGTCTAGAAAGTCAGCGTGAATAATTAAAAAACCGGGCGAGAGAGGCACACGGCTCCAATAAATTAAGTTAATACCAAAAGCCATCATGGATAAAGGAGGTTTAGATCTGGACTTAACGAAAGCTTCTCTAATCACATTTTATGTTTCTAAAATTAGGTTTGCCACCGGGGGATTAATCTTATTACAATTATAATGGGTAAGTAAATAGTATAGTAAGCACAATGAGTGTTTAATTACAGATAAGTGACAAACAAATGGAATCACTGATTAGCCTTACATTATCATACTTTATTTTTAGACGTAATGCAAATACTTTACTTATTTAGGATTCTTATGTTTATGTTAGAAACTGAATTTTTAACTAGTATTTTTTAAGTCAATGTAAATTAATAAAATATATAAATATTCTGTCCTGTTCTAGAGGCAATCGACTGTACAAATGTATGCGCGTTACGCATCTTAAACATATTATATTGACTTTGTTCTGCTTTGTAGTTATATTTGAGCTCAAAAGGATGTTTTGAACCCTAAAGGTGTATAATAATTGTAATGTATAATTGCTGTTTGGTAATTATTAACCTATGAGAGCATTTTTAAATCGTTAAAAAGTCTAGCAATATTCGTCAGTCATTCTGGAGCTCTACTCTGAAAGAGTATTCACAAATTCACTTCTTTTGATTATTATTAAAGAAAAACAAAACGCGTAGTTAGACAGTGTTAATAAAACCATACCTCCGATCCGATTCTCCAGTTCAAGTTTCAGCTAACGCCCATATATCTCAGTGCCCGGCCAAGATGAAAAAACCAGAGGCCAGGCAAACAAAGTAGGTACAATATAAGAGCCGCCTGCTGGCTCTTGATAAGAAAGCGCTAATCCCCGCCTGATTTACGGGGAAGCAGAGCAACATCAAGTTCAGATAAGGAGGCGCCCGCGGGCAGCAGGCGTTATTTAAGTACAAACCAAAGCCAGGGAGCCCCAAGTTTGCTCCCAGCATCCGTGCCATGTGAACCGCCAGTTGAGGAAGTCCCAACAAGAAATACTTTTCTGCAATTATCCAAAAGAGGACACCCAGTCAGGATGTCTACGGCCACCACAATGGCTGCCGCTTCGCAGGACCTGAAATTCGGTATCACGGACTATGTCGTCTTCGTCATCATGCTCTGTGCCTCGGCTGGCATTGGCGTGTACTTTGGATTCTTCTCCAAGGCCAAGAAAACCACCGAGGAGTATCTGCGCGGCGGAAAGAAGATGCAGACGCTGCCCATAGCCATATCTCTGGTGGCCAGGTGAGAGAGCATAGCGGTCTGTGGCGGTCCCAGCCGGATTCCTCTCGAATCCGTCACGATCGAGACTATCTTTATGGTTGGCCATAAAAACGGGTTGCGTCAAATGGCCTCCGAAAACCTTCTTCTTCTTATAAAGATTATGTAACAATGAGGAACTCCTGGAATCTGTTTGGATATCGATTATAAATTGTTGTACTTAATTATTTGTATTTTAATTTCTGTTTTAATTATTTTAGTCAACTGTCTGGCATTGCCATCATGTCCATTCCCGCGGAGAGCTACACCTATGGTTTCAACTACATTTTCGTAGTTCTGGCCATGTTGGCTGTAATTCCCATCCTGATCTACATTATTGTGCCTGTATTTTATGAGAATAATGTCTCCAACTGCTATGAGGTGAGTTGTCTTTAAAATTATAGTTTATTTAGCAGAAGAATTTAATAAACTTGATTTTTATTTGATCCCAATTTTCAGTACCTGGAGATGAGGTTTAATAAGCGCACCCGGCAGCTGGTGACCGCCACCTTTGTGATGAACTCCTTTCTAATGCTGCCCGTTTATATGTTTATTCCCTCTCTGGCCTTTGCCCAGGGTAAGTGGATATCATCTCATCCCTACATAGATGCAATAACTCCTTAGAATCCTCTCCTTTACAGTCACTGGTGTAAATATCCATCTGATCAATGTCATGGTCTCCTCCATTTGCATCTTCTACACCATGTTGGGTGGCATTAAGGCTGTGGTTTGGACAGATGTCGTCCAGGGTGGCATAATGCTGCTCTCTGTGGTCGCCGTGGGTGTGCTGGGCACCATTCGTTCCGGCGGCTTGTCCACAGTTATCGATAATGCCTCTGAAGGAGGTCGCTTTAACTTTGAGTGGGTTTTATTGATAACACTCTGAGACACTATGTTATTTATGTGATTATGTCCGCCACAGCTTCCGCTTGGATCCGCGCATACGCATGACATTCTGGAGTGCCACCATGGGCGGGATCTTCATGTGGACGGGTCATATTGGCTTGAACCAGAGTTGCGTTCAGCGCATCGTCTCCCTGCCTTCGTATGCTCATGCTAAAAAGTGAGTTAGTGAGTTAAACACTCGGAAATCATCAGGATTTTAAAATTCCTTACGTAGACTCCTAAAATTTTATTATTTTCTTACACTTCTGTTTCAGATCCCTGATCATTGCTGGCTTGGGTTTCCTGGTCATCTGTTTCTTCAACACAATCTCGGGAATTATTATGTTTGCCCGCTACTACGGCTGCGATCCCATGTTGGCTGGTGTAAGTTTTCACTTTATGTTGCTCATAAATTATTTTATAAAACGTAATGGTATAATGATTACAGCTGGTCAGCAAGCCCGACAAGATGATGCCCTTCTTTGTGCAGGACATCATGGGTCATCTGGCCGGAATGCCCGGTGTGTTCATCTCCTGCGTGTTCAGTGCCGCCCTGAGCTCCCTTTCCGCCACCCTGAACTCCCTGGCTGGTGTGGTCTACTTCGACTACATAAAGCCCAGGATCAGGCACACGGAGGCGCGGGCCAACTGGGCCATGAAACTGATCGTGGTGGTGATGGGCGGCTACTGCATCCTGGGCGGCTTTATGGTGCAGAACTTCAATTCGATCCTGCAGACGGTGGTCACCATTACGGGCATCAATACGGGCGCCGTGGTGGGCGTCTTTCTCCTCGGCATGTTTGTGCCCCGCTGCAATGCCAAGACAGCGGTGTCCAGCATAATTTTCAGTGTGATTGCCATGGTCTGGGTGATTGCCAACGCCCAGATGAACTCCAAGGCGGGCCTGATCAAGTACGAAGTGCTGCCCAATACACTGGATCAGTGCGAGGCCCGCGGTCTGCACATGATTGCGAACGCGATGTGAGTAGAGGAGCCTACTTTTCAAGATCAAGATTCTGAAGATACCTTCTTCATTCTAGCAACAAGACGGACTTCACACCGGTCACAGTGAAGCCTCCTTCCGGGGCACCCGTCACCACCGCCTTTGACAGCAATCGCGACTTCTCCCTGTACGACATCTCGTTCTATTATTACAAGGTACTCGGCACCGCCCTCATCTTTTTGTGGGCAGTGCCCATGAGCTATGTCTGGCGACCGGATAAGAACGAAAAACAGAATCCCAAGCTGTATTCTCCATTTGTGCGGAAGTTCCTTACGCTTCCGCCAGCGGAACAGGAAATGGAGGAGGCGCCGCTACGAGGAGACAAAGTCAGGGATATACCCAACCTAGATCCGGGCAATAAAGAAAAGGAAGCTGGTCTCGAGTACTGATCTACTTAAGTATTATAGTTTATTATATACTTAGAATGAAATATGAACAAGATGATTAAGTAAACTTAATAAAGAAAAAATTAAACGAAATGAGATAAGAAATTCGATTTCTAATGGGAAGAAAGGGAAAATTCTTGCAATTCTACAATCAAACTAGGAATAGTTTATTATATAATTACAATGAAATCGGGAAAAGATGATTAATTAATCTACGTTGAAATGAAAAGCTCTAGTAAATATAGTAAATTCCAATTAAATATAGACAAGAAAGGAAGCTAACTTCGCCACGCCGAAGTTTATATACCCTTGCAACTTACAATTAAGAGCACTATAAATTCACCAAATTTGATCAAATGAAAAGAAAAACTAACAGGAATTATAAAATTTATTATATTTATATATGCCAGCTGTATTATATAGTCGACCGATCCGGCCTGTTCCGACTTATATAGTAGTGAGATCATATAGAATGCAATCAGCAAAGTTTAATTCAGATATCTTTAAAATTGAGGGACTTGTTGGCGTAGAAACTGACGGACAGATGCTGATCAGGAATATATATACTTTATAGGGCCAGAAATGACTCCTCTATTGCGTTGCAATTTTCTGACTAAAATTATAATACCCTACGTTGGTATAAAAAGAAAATATCTGTGAAAAACCTCTACATAACCAAAGAAACTTAATATGAAATCCCTTAGCTATCCCTATTTCACCACAGCCTCCGTAGATCTCCGCAAAAACTTTCCACATTAACCGCCTTGGAGGGCATCTGAAGGACGGACTTCAATTTGCATCATAACTAGACTCGCAGATGCGTACGACAACCTCTCCTTCGCTTGGAGAATCAAGTTCACGTTCGTCATCATCATAAGCATTCGTTATCAACGCCAGGGAAAGAGACACCCAGAGGGTCCAATGGGTTCAACTTTTGATAATCCGCAGAAGAGTCTCCATCGATGGTATAAATTTCGTCTGTCAAACTTCTTGGGAATATGTCCGTTTGATTGAGATTGACGAAGAATTGGCACTTCATATAGAGGAGGATGGGAACACCCCATCATCTCTTAACTCCGATGCCGATTCCGGACAAGACCAGTTCTGTGTAAGGCGGATTAGGTGGCTCCTGATTTACGATGTGGCTGCTCCGATTACGAGATATCGTGACGAGATAAGGATGGCGGCAGGCAAGTCTAGACCGCTACTTAAGAAGGGTGTCCAAGTCGATCTCCGCAAGTGTGCTGGCAGCATCAACCAGAGGCAAAGCTCGTTAGGCTCCTCCAACAAGATAAAGGATAAAGGCTACTCAGGATACTCCACGAAAATGGCAAGCACTGCCAGCGTTTTGGCCAGCACAGTGGCTGGCACATCAACCGCCGGCATGGAGGATCTCCGGTTCAGCATCACCGACTATATCGTCTTCTCTTTGATGCTAAGCGCCTCGGCAGGAATCGGCGTGTACTTCGGATTCTTCTCAAAGGCCAAGAACACCACCGAGGAGTATCTGCAGGGCGGCAAGCGGATGCCCACCCTTCCGGTGGCCATTTCCCTCGTCTCTAGGTGAGTGTCGCGCCCGCTTTTTTAATAAATTTCCATGTCGTCACAAAGAGTATAAAGATATAACCAGACACAGGGGCAGTCATTAAGATAAAGCCCCCGATATCGGGGCGCCTCTACTCATCTCCAACCCATCCATTATGTTATGTCTATCCATCTATCTTATCTGAACTGCGCATGCCAGCTTGATATATGACAGCCATAAAGCTGGCCGTGGGCTTAGATGAGTTGCAACAATCCCGCCGCAAACCTTGTGAAATTAATCAGAATCATGTTCGAGCCCCTCTTTTTTGCCCAGAAAACGTGGGTGTTCTATTTTAAGTTTATAAAGAGTTCCTTGATCCCTTTACAGCCAGCTCTCCGGCGTGGCCATGATGTCTGTGCCGGCAGAGACCTACTCCTTCGGCTTCAATATGATATTCGTGGTATGGGCCATGGTTCTGGCGGTTCCAGTACTCATATACGTCATAGTGCCCGTCTTTTATGAGAATAATGTCTCCAACTGCTACGAGGTAAGTGTGTCTCGTTCTAGATCCTTAGCTGATTAGTCCAAACGTGCCGGAAAATAGTTACGTATTTAGAATTATATTACGAAGATTAGAGCTCGTGACGATCTAAAAATAAAATTTATTATCCAACTCTATTTACTCAGTACCTGGAGATGAGATTCAGCAAACGCACCCGGCAACTGGTCACCATTACGTTCATCATGAACCAGTTCCTGATGCTGCCCGTCTACATGTTTGTCCCGGCTCTGGCCTTCTCCCAAGGTACAATGGAAATCGATTTTAATGGCCAGAGAGAGGCATGCAATTAAAATTCATTTTCATTTACAGTCACCGGCTACAATATCCATCTGATCAACACGGTGGTCTCCTCCATCTGCGTCTTCTACACGATGCTGGGCGGGATTAAGGCTGTGGTTTGGACCGATGTGGTGCAGGGAGGCGTCATGTTGATCTCTGTTATTCTGGTGGCCTTTTTGGGCACCTCAAACACGGGTGGTTTGGGCAATGTCCTGGAGAATGCTGCCGAGGGCGGTCGCTTTGATTTTAAGTAAGTTTTTAACTTACATTTTATTTAATATATTAAAAATAAACTTTTTTCTTTTTTTTCTTTAGTTTTGGTCTGGATCCTCGCCTACGCATCACCTTCTGGGGGGGTATATGCAGTGGACTCCTCATGTGGACGGGTAAACTTGGTCTTGACCAGAGCTGCGTGCAAAGGATTGTCTCCATGCCCTCGTATTCTCATGCCAAGAGGTGAGTTTTATCACTTTATAGTTTCTTTAAAATTTTATACTTTTTAACCCAGGTGTCTGTACATGGCTGGCGTCGGCTTCATCGTTATAATGTCCTTCACCTGCTTCGCGGGCATCATCATGTTTGCCTACTACTACGGCTGTGATCCCATTCAGGCTGGGGTAAGGAATCAAAGATAGTACAGGCTGCAAGATGAGCAGACAGAGCCCTAAGATATGGCCTTACTTACAGTTGATATTCTCTTTTTGGAAACCCTGTTAACCTTCCCCTACAACCTCTTATTTTTTTAGCTTGTTAGCAAACCGGACAAACTGATGCCGTTCTTCATCCAGGACATTATGGGCCACCTGATGGGCATGCCCGGCGTCTTCATCTCCTGTGTGTTCAGTGCCTCTCTGAGTTCCCTTTCAGCCAGTCTGAACTCCTTCGCCGGAGTCGTGTACTTTGACTACATCAAGCCGCACATCAACCACACGGAGGCCAAGGCCAATGGCATCATGAAGATGACAATCGTCATCATGGGTGGCTACTGCATCCTGGGCGGCTTTATGGTGCAGAACTTCAATTCCATTATCCAGACAATGTGGACGATAACGGGCATCAATACGGGCGCCGTGGTGGGCGTCTTCCTCCTCGGGATGTTCGTGCCCCGCTGCAATGCCAAGGTCGCGGTCACGGGCATAGCCTTCAGTGTGTTGGGCATGTTGTGGATCATAATCAATGGCCAGCTCAATTTCAAGGCAGGCTTGATCAAGTACGAACCCCTGCCGAACGGTCTTGGCAAGTGTAATGCCCCTCAGTTCGAGGTCATCATGAATGCAATGTAAGTGAAGAAAAGGAGTAAAACATAATGCCTACTTCAACTTCCTTTATCCGCAGAACCAACCAAAACTCGACCACCACTCCCATACCTTCCCTGGAAGCCCCCAAGCCAATGACCACTGCCTTTGACAGCGATCGGGACTTCTCCATCTACGACATCTCCTTCTACTGGTACAAAGTGCTAGGTGCCCTGCTGGTCTTCGCCTGGGCCATTCCCATGAGCTATGTGTGGCCCACGCCCAAGGATGAGAAGCAAAATCCCAAGCTATACTCTCCTTTTGTGAGGAAGTTACTAAACCAACCAGGCCCAGTCCTGGAGCTTGAGGAGTTGCCTCTGAAGGCGCCACTTCCCGACGAGGAGGAAGTGAAGGAGAAGAATAATGACATTGCCAGAGATGCCTAAAGGAACCACATGATCACCTTTGTACATTAGCACTAGAATAGTATAGAAATAATCATGGAAATAATCATAGAATAGAAAAACAGCCCTAGAGGGAGTCCTACAAGCATGATCAAAGATCACCCGTAGGAAATAAAAAATAGCTCAAGGAGCTTATAGCACACTTACTTATAAACAATGTTTAAAAATAACCCTAATAAATCTTCTATCTCTATATACAAAGACCCTCTGTTGTTTTTTCTGAAATTAGAAAAGCTGACACGGAGTAATCCTCTCAACATGAGAGTTTTGGCAATGATCCTAGCTAGTTTCGATTCGTCATCAAGGCAAAAAGCCCCAAATACACTTGGTTTTTCTCTTGTATTTTTTAAAGATTTATTTACAAAAGAATATTCAAATTAAGATGCCTTATACAGAAGAAAAGCTACATACAAAAACGGTCTGACTGATCATTTCAGTTGCAACGGCTTCCAAAACTAATTTACGCTTTTGCTGTATATTTATATATCATTATCATATATATTATTATTAATATTATTAGAATTTGTGTTTTGCTCCGCCTTATTTTTTCATTGAAAAAGTTTACAATTCTCTTTACTCTAGCATGTAAGGTATAATGACGAATTCAGTTTAGGAAAGAGGAGACCTTTACCTAGCACAACAACTTCTTCCAATGAGCGCGCTCCTTTCATCCGTTCAAAAGAACTAAAAATGCTTCAAAATAAAACTGAATTTGAAGTACAAGAAATTATTGAAGAAATAATTAAGGTAATGCATGGAGACGTGTTATCTTAAAAAGCCGCAGAGCATTTGTATTGCGTCGTTACGATGGTTTAAAATCTTTCTGCGTTTTATATATATAGTTTGCTTATATTTTTGAGTGTTGGTTGTCCAAAAGGTTGATTTTTTTAGAATTAGAGATATTATGTGTCTTACAATTTAAAAACATCTATTTTACATACATTTCCGGGTCAATGTATCATTTGTTTGATTCCAATTTGATTAATTATACACATACATATTATATTAAGATGCATTCCACAATCTGTCTGTGTACTTAGTTCGGGGAAGTGGGGCGTGGGTGGGTTAGGTTAGGAAGGACACTCCTTTTTCTGCTCGTCTGTCTAGTTAGTTGACGCACACAGAGTGCAACATTGAAAGTCCAGCATCGATTGCAGCCTATGGCGTCTCCTCGCGTCAACCGAATACGGAAGACTCGAAACTATCATCAAATTGAAGGTATTTTAGAGTCAATTAATTAGAAAATCATTACT
This sequence comes from Drosophila nikananu, assembly GCA_008042635.1. Lineage (NCBI taxonomy): Eukaryota > Metazoa > Arthropoda > Insecta > Diptera > Drosophilidae > Drosophila > Drosophila nikananu. The sequence goes on from VNJV01017430.1 coordinate 64,756, forward strand.
GTGTGTGGATTTTTTGGGGGAACTCTTAAATGTTTGCTTTTGTAGTTGGCGACATCCAGGAACCAACTCGGCGGGCGAGCTGAAGATGCTTTTTGTACACATCCGCAACCCCATCAAGTTGTTGGTGGTTGCCCTTCGGTGGATCTGCTTAGTTACAGACCTTTGGCGCTGCATTCTCAGTCACATCGGCGGAATTGTTGATGATCTTGGGCTCGCCTGAGAAAGGCTCTAGTTATTTATTGAATCTTTTCCCCCGTTCTTCTTAGTACTCACCATTAACATTGATTTCGGCCTTAGCCTGCGCCTCCTTAACAGGACTCTCCGCCAGTACCACGTTCTTCTCGGCTTCCACGGGCTTGGCAACGTCGTTGATGGCGGGGGCGACGACTGGGACTGGAGCTTCAGAGGCAATGGGCGTGGAGCTCTCTGCCTCCTTGGGGTCCGCAGAACTCACATCCTCCTTGGGCACCTCGCTGCTATCTGTTTCCTTGGGTATGCTGGTCTCCTTGACCTCCTCCGTGGCCTCTACCACTGTACTTTCGGGTTCCTTTGTGGCAGCCTCGGCAGCCGGCACTTCTGGAACAGTTGCTTCCTTGACCTCTGTAGCCACTTCATCGATTTTACTTGATTCCTTAGCCTCGACTGCAACTTCTGGTGCAGGCTTTGGCTCTGGGGCAACGGTCTCAGCTGCGGGTGTGTCGACTTGAGCTGTGTCCGAACTGCTCTTCGAACTGCCATCCACCTCCATGGGTTCCGGGGTGGGTTCCTTGGCAGGTTCAGTTATCTTTTCCTCCGCCACTGCCACTGGTTCGGCCTTTTCCTCAGGTTTCTTATCAGCGGGAGCGGGTTTTGAATCTGCAGCCGGTGTAGTCTCAACAGTCGGCTCCTCTTCGTCCACATCCATGGCGGCGGGAGCGGGATCTTCGGAGGCAGCGGCAGCGGCTGGAGCAACAGGAGTTTCTAATACGGCACCATTTTCTGAAGTATCTTTCGGTGGGTCTTCAGCATTTGCCACCTCCTCAACAGGCTTCTCGGTGTCATCTGTGCTTTGTTTGGCTTCATCGACATGGTTCTGTTTCTCTTCTGCAACAGCCGGCAGTTCCCCAACAGCATCTGGTTGATCTGCACTTTCAGCTGGCTTGGTTTCTGTTTTTTTCGACTCTTCAGCATTCTCCTCCGCCTCCTCCTCCTCGGCTTCCGCCACTGGTTCAGCTTCAACTTCAGCTTCGACTTCGACTTTATCCTCCTTGGCCGGCTTCTCCGCCTTCTTCACCTCCTTCTTCTTGACGGGGGTCTGAAAGGTTGTTTGTTCATTAGTTTCAAGCTATAGTTGAAGTCATGCTTGAGCTATTGTTTACCTTTCCCTTGGATGGTGTCTGTACCTTTTCCGGCTCTGGCTCGGCTGGCTCCTCACCGCCCACATCCAACTTGCGTGCCCCTCGTCCCTTTCCAGCTCCGCCGCTCGCCTTGGTGGCCGAAGCCGGTGATGTGCGTGCCTTCTTGCTGGGAGGCGGCGTCACCGTATCGCTGGCCCGTGTCGGTGTCCCGCGGGTACTGGATCGCGTGCGCCTTCCACCCTCGAGCTCCAAACTACCTCCCATAGTCCGAACTAGCTCCTCGCTTTCCCGCTGCGCCCGCTCAATAAACGAGCGGCGCTTGGGTGTCCGTTTCTGTAATGGCAGGAAAAACGTGTTCGATGAGTACAAGTGCCAAAGCATTGATGTGTGCAGATAATACAAATAAATAGCTTTGGAAGATATCAGGTAGTGGCAGAGATTAGAAAAAACCCTACATTTATTTGTTTAAATAATAAGTAATTTCGATTTGAATTTAATATTTGTATGTATTTTGTTTTTTATTATTATTCTTTTCCATCTACATCATTTTTTATTAACAAGAAATATACTAATAATATTTGTAATACCATATATTTTTTAATATGTTCACCCAATCAAAGGTATTGACTGTAAAGATCAACCACTGTAATTTTTGAGTGCAAGTGTTCTGAAGCGACACCACTGTACGGACACACACACACATTGATTGCCCATTCAACCGGCTAAAGCGAACCCAAATGGTTTTTGTAATGGCCCCAGTAAGCCAGTACTAACTACCGGCGATCTGGAAGGGAGGAGTTGAAGCCTAACCTATTCTGAAATCTAAATATTGGCGGCTAAAAAATTAAAACCGAATCTGGAGCGCAACGTAGCGCATACATACACAAACGAAACGCCAGGCAGCGGATGCAAGTGTTTGTCATTCTCTCTATGTATGACAAAGTACAGCAAACAACAAAAAGTCGAAAAGGGAACAAGCAAAAATAAAAACAAACGAGACGCGGCAACGGCAAAACGTGAGCCCAAAAGAGAAACGCCGATTGCCGCTCTCTCTATCTCTTTCTCTCTGCCTACCAACAATGGCCTCTTCTTCTTGCCCTCTTCAGCGAGTAGCCGCGGCCACACGTATACACACACGCGCACACACCAAGGAAAAAGCGCGCGCACACGAGGGTAGGCAAAAAGTAATGTTGAAAAAAGAAAAGAAACGTAAATAGAAAATGACAATGAAGCGAAATTGGAAATGCACGAAAATTCACACACACACACCCAGAGTTCTTTTGGAAAAACACCGCAGATAATTCGGGTGAAGCCTGCCCTGGTGTGCGTTATCGCTACGCCGCGCTAATTGTCCCCAAATACATACACATGTGTGAGTCGCGGCGGCGGCAATACTTACGGGTGTTTTCTTGTCTTGCTCCTCCTCCACGCTGGTGTCCAGCACCGCCTCCGGCTTTTGGGCCACAGATGCCTCCGACATAGTTCAGTTTTTAGACAGTCGCTGCTATTTCGCAATATCTAAATTGGAAACTCTTCTAGCGAGTTTTGGCTCGGCTCAATCGCTCGCACACAATTACAAAAAACTCGACACACACGCCACGCTGGGCATACCGTGAACGCGCAACTTTTACAAATGCCGTTTGCGAGCAGTGGCCACGAGTTGGACGCCTGCTCTTTATCACCGGTGCTGCGGGATGCTCTTGGCCAGATAATGCGGGTGTTTTATCTCCTTAAAACATTCGCTTTAAACCTTTTTTCTGCGTTTTTTAAAGCCGCGCTGGTAAACGTAACTAACTGCTTCTTTTAGAGCTGCAAAAACATCGTTGTTACTACCGATACTATCGATTGCGATGTATTGAATTAGAATATCGGATTTTCTCCTCTGTGGCAGCTCATGCCGTTGGTGCTGCCAGACTGTGGGAGAACGAATATAAAATCAGCTATTATTAAACAAAAAATGACTTAATTTTAGTTCAGAATGCTTTTCTGTGTTTGCTCTTATTCAGAACCCCAACCAGCACATCGAATTTTAAATTGCAAATTGTAATCAAATTGAGCGCACTATCGTTTACTATTAAATATTCGATACTATCGTGAGTGGTCAACCCAGCTCTACCACGCGGCTTCTTTCAGAAATTCCCCAAAACACTAACGAAATGGTCTCCCAGGAGCAAATCCAAGCAATTGGCGGAGTCCTAAACAACAAGGATCGTCCCCTGAAGGAGCGGTTCCGCGCCCTGTTCACGCTGAAAAACATCGGCGGTGGAACGGCCATCGAGGCGATCAGCAAAGCCTTCGACGATGATTCAGCGCTGCTGAAACACGAGCTGGCGTACTGTCTGGGCCAGATGCAGGACGCCCAGGCGTTGGAGATACTCACCAAGGTGCTGAAGGACACAACCCAGGAGCCGATGGTGCGTCACGAGGCGGCGGAGGCCATGGGAGCCATCGGTCACCCCGATGTGCTGCCCATTCTGGAGGAGTACAAGCTGGATCCTGTGGTGGAGGTGGCCGAGACATGCGCCATAGCTCTGGATCGAGTCCGCTGGCTGCAGAGCGGCCAGAAGGTGGACGACAACAATCCCTACGCCTCTGTGGATCCGTCGCCGCCGGCAGCGGGAGCTAAGAGCGTGGCGGAACTCAAGACCATCTATCTGGATTCCAAGCAGAGTCTGTTCGATCGTTATAGAGCCATGTTCAGCCTTCGCAACCTGCGCACCGAGGATAGTGTCCTGGCCATTGCCGAGGGACTAAAGGACTCGTCCGCTCTATTCCGGCACGAGGTGGCCTTTGTTTTGGGACAACTTCAAGAACCCTGCAGTATTCCGTATCTGCAGGAGAACCTGGAGGATCGGCTGGAGAACGAAATGGTGCGCCATGAGTGTGCCGAGGCCCTGGGCGCCATTGCCACCGAGGACTGCATACAGATTCTGAATCGTTATGCGGAGGACGACAAGCGCGTGGTCAAGGAGAGCTGCGTCATCGCGTTGGACATGTGCGAGTATGAGAACAGCCCAGAGTTCCAGTACGCCGACGGCCTGACGAAGCTGGACGGCACCAAGTAGCTTGATTTGCGTATTATTTGCATCTAACTGTATATACTATTTGTTAATTTGTATTGTTTATCACTCGCAGTGATTGTCCGGACTTAATCTAATCGGAGTTATAAAATGAAATCAAAACGTGACTTTCTGGCCGTTTACTTTTTGAATTGCATGCGGAATGAATCATTTTGGGAGTATTAGAGATACGCCTTGATGCTTTTTTAGGGACAAATAAACTGAAGTTATCTTTCAGAGTTTAACTTTATAATACATTTTCCAAGATAAATAAGCCAATCTTATCGACAACTGACGTAAAAAGTTGGGTGTCTGCGCAATCTGCTAGGGAAATCAATTGAAATGAAGATTAAAGATAAAATACAATAATGTTACTACATCTGCCCATTGGTTGCAATTTTATTAATTTTTAAACTATAGAGAGATCTTAAGAAATACACAAAACAGTACTACGGAAATAAAAGACTTACTAGTTAGGATACAATATTTAGTTTAGTCATGCTGATTTATATAAATTTAAGTTGGTATCGTATGTTGCAAGCTTAGCCCGCTCGTTATTTGTTCATAATTTACGAGAATCTACGAGAAAACATTGGACAATTGAAATGACAAGCGAGCGAACTGTTCACGGATTATAGAGATAGAGATTACGGTTACAGGCAATTTAACTGTCTATATGCGTTCGAAACGGACTAGAGTTCTCATGACACATAAAAGTGAAAGGATTTAAATGCCCGGTAAAAAAGGATTCGGATTTGGGTATAAATAATTACTAAGTTATCTAAAAATAGATTTATTGGCGTCTCTGGCGGTTCTTCCGCGAGTTGGAGCCGTTGCTCTGCTGCTGTCGCTGGGAATGCTGAATTTTCGAGGGAATATAATCACAGGAAGGGTCGGCGCGCCGCAATACTTCAGCATAGGATAGATCGAGTTTCTTGAGCTTATGCAGATCCTGGGACACCGTATTGTGGCCACGCGAAGTTCGAGGAGTATTCATGTTTTGGTTGTAAATCACCATTGGGGAGCCGTTCCAGTTGCCCGAGAACGCCGACGATGACGATGGAGCATTTCCTCTGCGGCTAATGCCGCGTCCAAAGTCTCTATTCAATGGCGCCGAGACACTGCCCTGTCCCATGTGGTGCTGGTGCTGCTGCCTGATGGCCAGAGGACTGTTCCGGGTCACATTATCACGGGAATCAATCAAGTCGACACGGTCGCGAGATGAGCTCTGATTGCGGTGCTTCCGTCTATTCTTTTTCTTGATTCCAACTGCTATGGTTATGTATTCGAGGGGTTCCCGCTTCAGAGGCGTCAGCACGCGTCCATTCTCCTCAATGGGCTTCATGGTTGTGGGCTCACAGACCGAACCCTGCTTGGAGGCGGTGTTTAATGAGCTGGATACGGATAGTATGTGCTTTTTGGCCGTTTTGCGCTCCAGCTTCGTCACGCATTCGGATATGGCTATGGACTGGCTGGACATGATCGAGGAGACCACGCTTTGGGTGTCGTCTATAAAGTCTTCGGAGGATTCCTCCTTCAAGGGTGGTATGGCAACCTGGGGAGCTAAGATCTCTGTAGCAGCTGGAGCACTTGCCTCGACTCCCTGCTTATCTTCGTTCTCGTTGTTGTCGGCGGCTTTTTTCAGTACTCCAAAGATCTCCTTAAAGAGCTCCCTGTGCTCAGGACGGTTGCGAAAGTGAGATTCAATGGGACTTACATCGTCGTAGATACTAAATTTGCAATCGTTGCCATTACTGATTGAGCAAAGGAAGGAGCTAGGGCGCTCGTCTGTCTGGGTGCACTTGTTTCCCGTTCCATCGGAAAAGCCCGACGAGGAGGTCTCCGCCTCCGAGAACTCAATGGGCGCATTATTAAGCGTTACCACAGATTCCTTTGAGCTGCTAACAATGGTGTCTTTCTCCTTGTGCTGTAGAACCGGAGGAGGATTCAAGTTAGTTGTCTTTTTGGCATCGGCTAGATTTTTCGAAGCGATGGATGTCCGCTGCACCTCCAGCAGAGCTTCATATTTCTCGACTAGGTCGCGATACGGATTTGAGCTTTCGATGGCGCTTAGTGGGAGATCGTCGCCAGGCTTCCGGAAGCGATCTTCAATGGCACTGTGGCTGAACTTGGAGGTGCTTTCGCTAAGCATACTCCGCTCGTCGTCCTCGTAGATCTCCTCCGTGGGGGCAACGGATGACTGCTCGTCGAGATTGTGGATGCTTTCGTTGATGTCTCGCAGGCAGCGACTGCACATTTGGCCCTGGCGAACGTCGTCCAGAAGGGAGAGCTCCTCGTGCATGGACATCATTTCCTGGTTGGCACTGTTATCGGCCAGACGGCCCTGCAGGCACTGGTTCTCTTGGATGATGGCTACCAGCTGCTCTTCTAGTTCGCCGCACCTCTGCTGCTCGCTAAGAAAGTCCCGCTTAATTGTCTCCATTTCACTAACCAGCTTCACCAGCTCCTCGCTGTCTTCGGTCTTCAGGGAACTCTTTTCGGCCAGACTCAGGGCCAGGTTGGCATTACAAAGCGAGAGATTATCGGAATTGGCCAGGCATGTGCCTTGGAGTTGGGGAAAACCCAATTCCAGGTCGCTGGTTATGGGTGAATTGGCGTTGAAGCAGATCGGTGGCTCAGCTGCTTTCATATTTTGCCGTTCTTGCTGATAACGATCGACCTTTCGCCGTTCCGTGCTCAGTGATTGCCTGACATCGCTCAGCTGCTGGGTAAGCTCCTCGCAGCGGGCCTCCAGACCCTCGGCGTTGGCGGTCAGCAGCTTTATCTGTTTCTTATCGCGGCTTTTATCCACATTCAACCGCTGGTTGGCCCTCTCCAAGTCCTGAATCCCCACCTCTAGCTGCTCGTAGACTTTGAGCCGGGAGTCGTTGACCTCGGTCATGGCATTGATGTGCTTCCGCAGGTGCACGATTTCGCGTTCCTGCTCATCGGCCTTGAACTTGTACTCCTTGATTTGCGTCTCCAGCTCCTTATTCCGCTCCAGGAGCGTTTTCCCCAGCTCCGCAGCCAACTGCAGGTCGTCCAGCATAAACTGCGAGACATCGCTTTCACAATCCTCCATCTTGGGACTGCTTTTTTCGAGAAGTAAAGAAGTAAGAGTTTTAGGTAATGATTGATTTTTCACTTTTTTTTCGGTTCAACCAGGAGCTTTTGCAGGAAACTTACTTTTTTCAACTCGAACAATTGCAAAAACACAAACACACACAGCTTCATCCCCAAAAACAAAAAGAATGGGGGTTAAATTAAAAAAGTCCTAAATTACGACCTCGGCGGCACGGTCTTACTGCGCAGACCAAGTTACCCCAATTTTTAAAAAATTATTAGTTTAAAATTAATAAATAATGTTTAGGATTAAGGAGAACGACTTCCGGTCTATGAGCAGCAGGAAGTGGGTATTCAGGGCCTGCAGGAACACCATAATATGAAGGCCGCCGAGTCACCAATCTTTTTTACTAAATACTATTACTAAAAACAATAAATTAAAAAGTAAAATTAATTAATGGCGTAAGTTTAGAAGTAATAAACGTAAATTAATAAAAAAAAAAAAAATTAAAAAAAAAAAAAGTTTATTCTGTATTATAACTTAAACCACCTTCAAACATAATTGAGTTCTTAATATTTTGAACCAAATGTAATTTTATTCCTCTACAACTATGATTTCCTATTTGAATACAAATTTACACTGAGTACTCAAGAAATGCTTTAAACCTAAATCGGACTATGAACTTTCCCAAAATTTTTATTAATTGTATTAATTTTAAAATAAATGTAACGGCTTATACATAAAAAAAAAATAAATAAAAATTAATTAAAAAATACTTTGATAAAAACAAACCGAAAATAAACAAACTGCCCAAAGCTTATCTTGGTAGTGTGGCCACCTTGCGGTGACGAATAAATTCAGCCAGCCGGCGAATGGCATTCGAGATTTTTTCAAAGCACACGGAACACATGAAGCTGCAAATGCTGGGCTCCATTTTGGCACTTTTCTCAATTATCTCCGTAGCAATGGCGGCCAACAAGGAGCGTACTTTCATCATGGTCAAGCCCGATGGCGTCCAGCGTGGACTCGTCGGCAAGATCATCGAGCGCTTCGAGCAGAAGGGCTTCAAGCTGGTCGCCCTGAAGTTCACCTGGGTAAGTTCTGGGGATAATTGGATTATTCGAACAAAATCGATGGCCCACGCGGGGGGTTATCTTCTGATCTAACCTCAAAGGTGGCGGCTGGCGCTGGGTTGGGTGCAAGCGTCATAGCCATTAGTGCGGCGACACTTTGTCCGTAGTAGAGGTCAAAAAAGCAATCAAGTGATAACGCTGTGCGTGTTGTAATCGTTGCAGGCCTCCAAGGAGCTCCTGGAGAAGCACTACGCCGACCTGTCGGCCCGCCCCTTCTTCCCCGGACTTGTCAACTACATGAACTCCGGCCCCGTGGTGCCCATGGTCTGGGAGGGCCTTAATGTCGTCAAGACCGGCCGCCAGATGCTCGGCGCCACCAACCCCGCCGACTCCCTGCCCGGCACCATCCGTGGCGATTTCTGCATCCAGGTTGGACGCAACATCATCCACGGCTCCGATGCCGTCGAGTCTGCCGAGAAGGAGATCGCTCTGTGGTTCAACGAGAAGGAGCTGGTCACCTGGACCCCGGCTGCCGTCGATTGGGTCTACGAATAAGCGGCTGGAATACACCGTGTGTGTGCGTGGTTGAGTCCGCATTTGCCCCTCATTTAAGCTATAAAACAGATATTCTTCTAAAGAAATAAAATTCCACAACATAATTATCACTTAGCGTTTGTTTATACTTTAGAGGATTAAGGATTAATATGTTTATATCTACGCAGTTCTGTATTCCGTCCACAGATCTGAGGGATTTTCAGGCGGTAGCACCCATCCTCTGGGAATACAGGTGGCGTTCTTCCCATAGCTTATATAAGAATCCCATATGGAACTGAAAGAAATATCATTTTTATGTTGAAAAACTATAAAGATTAAAAAGTGTAGAATTCCTACCGCCTCTGGCAGAAGGTCTCCTTGGTTTCCCTAACGAAATCTGAAGATTGGCCAAAGAAAACCGCCTGCCATTGCGATTCTATAGAGGAAACCCTTTTTTGGGACTCCTTGCCATGGTCGCCCTCATTTTCCTGCTGGACTCTCCGCCAAACCCGACGCATTTGGGCCAGCTTTTGGCTGAGGTCACCCTTGTCGCCTCCTCTAGATTCACAGAGTTTCTCAAGAAGATCAAATGTTTGCAACATTGAGGCGGCATCATGGCGTTTCTTCAGTGAGATGTGCTCCGCCTGTTTCTCCCTGGGAGTCAATGGTGGTTCAGCGGATAGCTTCGGTTTCGACTGCAAGTCCTGCTTTGCTTTCTTTGCCCTACATTTGAGTTCCTTTTTCTTTTGTTTATCCAAGCGACGCCGGCGTGTTCTTTGTTTTTGTATGCCGGCTACTTTGTCTACGGGAGTTTGGTCAAGTGCATCCAGCAGGGTTGTCGTGCTGCGCTGCAGTTCCTCCGCTTGCTCGGCATCGAAATCCTGTGCGTCGTCGTTAGTTATCTTCTCCAATTGTTGCAAATTTTCCAGTACATGTCGTATATTGTTTTTAATTACGCTTAATTTAAGAGTTTTGTGCGGCATTTTGGTCGACTAGTGTTGATAAACGTCAAAAGTGTGATTGGAAACAAGGTAAATTAAAAGTTGGCCTTTTTGATTAAATTCTATGAACAACGGTTTTAGGATAATTATAAATTGTTAAAAACATATTTAATATAAATTTTCCTAACATCATTATATGAACATTTTAAGCGGCTTTTGGGAGATCAAGTGTTGAACAGCGGAAAAGAATATCAGCTGATTATGTTTTGAATGTTAAATAATTTTTGTTTTATTATAAATCCGAACAAAATGAGGTATTAAATGCTAAAGAGGATGCAAATACTTCAGGATTAGAGGCCGCCCGGCAGCTTGAGGTCTCCAGTTTGGCTCACACTGGACAAACGTTAGATATTTTCAGGAATATGCAATAAATGCGGAGTTTTAAGGGAATGTGTGCGGCTGCAGCTTTGTTCTTAGGTTTCTAAGACCGTCTTCGCCTCTGTAAGGACACCTGCGGCCTTGGTGTATTCCTCCGTCTCCTTCAAATCCTGCTCGTCATCCAGATACTTCTTCAAGACCTCAAATTCTTTCTGAAGCCTGCAAAATAAAAAAGATAAGTCGCCCAGCCTAAAAGAGATTTCACCGGAAATTACCTTCTCTTGGAGTCTGGGATCATCATCTCGCATTCGGCTATGACTTCCTCCTGCTTGCGCAGTACATGTTCATCGGCGCCCTCGCCTTTAAACTTCTCCATTCTAGCCTTTTCCGTCAGGACCTCCTTCTCATACACGGACTTTTCCTTTGCCAGGCGCTTAACGACTCCCGTCTTGATTACCAGCTGGCGGATGCGTGGATCAGCCATTTTCGAATTGTTTCAGGGAATTTCTTCACTGGACTAGAGGTAATTGTGCGCAACGGGGGAGTTTCTAGAGTGATTCACAGATTTATTGTTTCAATTGTGAACAGGCTGAGATTCTGGTGCTTTGTTTTGTTGTATTTATAAAAGCCGCCAGTGAGTCAGAAGTAGAGGTGGAAGTAGATACGATTATCGGATAATCGATAACTAACCATACATAAGCCAAATAAAACGTTAATTTCAATCTTCTTTTTGTCCAATTTTTTACAAGTTTGACGATGACCCCTTTCATAAAAAAATTGATAAATTTGGTCCTCAAAAATCGCCAACTCCTACAGTGGTTTTTTGATAGTAACTTGGCTTAAACTCAACGAATTTCGGAATGGTTTGGTTTTTTCTTCTTAGTTTTTAATGGAGAACTTTTCTGCATTTAAAACTCGATTTCTAATTTTTGGCACATTTTTTACAATTTTGACGATGTAACCCTTTCATTAAAAAAATAATGGATAAATTTTGTCCTCAAAAATCGCGAACTCCTTCAGTGGTTTTTTGATCGTAACTTGGCTTAAACTCAACGGATTTCGGAGTGGTTTGGTTTTTTCTACAATTTCGGTTATAATTTTATTAAGATTTGACTATTATATCATATAGCTGCCAATGATCCAATTGTAAGCTGCAAGGGTATATAAACCTTGGCGTGCCGAAGAGGAGCTTCCTTTCTTGTTTAAACTCATATTTAATTACTCCATAGATATCTTGAAAATAATTAATAAAACCACTTGACTAGTTATTTATTTTGGTATTTTACGGTTAAGCTTCCTTTATTTTTCTCATCATTTAAAAGATCTTGTATCAAGCAACATGTTCTGTATCCATATATGAATGGTTGTTCTGGTATTACGATGTTATGTTTATAAATTCAAAGTGGTGAGAGAGTAACGTGAATTACATGCTGGTTTTATATATTGGCGATGATGATCGATGAAGTGGTTAACGTATGTAATGTAAGTATAGTACGCAAATGCTAAATGAGGCTCAACTAACATTTAAAATGTTTTCAAAAACCGCATGATTATGTTGTGTGTGTTATGATGATTTTTCTTTTTTTTTTAATACTTCTTAAGCATTTGTCTTTTGGTTTCAAGAGAAATTTTTGAATTCATTACGAATGTAGTCTTGTTTTTTTTTTGTAGTGTTGGGTATAAGGTGTGTGTTTTGGGGATGGGGAGGTCGTGGTGGTTTACAACTAAATTCAGAAATTACATCGTATAATAGATTTTAAATCGAATGCCTCCGACTTGACTTATCAAAAGTATAAAAAGTGTTTAAAATCCATATTCGAGACTCGGGTGGATGATGACACGACAGGATGTGTGTGGCTGTGGCTGCTAATCAAATGTAAGCTTAGTTTCGTAGATGAGTATATATCGAAGGAGCTACAGCATCACTGCCTCTGTGGGTTTCCTGCGGAACGACTTGCGATGGCGATACAAGTTTAGATAGATGAGGCAGTGAACCACCACTACGAGGACCGCCAAGGCGGTCAAGGTGCTGCTGCATCTCTTCTCCCTTTCCTCCTCGCTAATATTTGTTTGTGGGATTATTATATATCGTAGTATCTGTGGCATCTGCTCGATTTCATATAATATCTGCCTGTTGATAGTAGTAATTGGTGTTTTCTTCTCGGAGCTAAGGTAGTTCTTGTTTGCTTTTGATCGTCGATTGGATATTATAAACTTGAGATGTGTGCATGTTGCTTCTGGTGTTTTTGCTGTTGATTTTGTTGCTGGTGTTGTTGCTCTAGCCGTCTGCTGTTCGATTCGAGTGAAGATGTCGTAGTTCTGCTGGCACCCTAGTTATTTCTTCTTCTGTGCCTTCTCAGCGGCTTTTGTTACTTTGCCCGAGGTCGTCTCTTTAAAGTTGACCGACTTGATGACACCCACGGCCACGGTCTGACGCATATCGCGTACAGCGAACCTACCCAGCGGTGGGAACTCCTGGAAGCTCTCGACGCACAGCGGCTTGCTGGGGACCAGCACTATTATGGCCGCATCACCGGACTTGATGGCCTTCGGCTCCGTCTCGGTGGTCTTGCCCGTACGACGATCACATTTCTCCTTAATCTCGGCAAACTTGCAGGCTATGTGGGCCGTGTGGCAATCCAAAACCGGAGTATACCCGTTGGCTATCTGGCCCGGATGGTTAAGCACAATCACCTGGAATAAAATAAGGGATATAGTCAGTCAATTAACTATACCTTAACGGGAAAATGTTTAAAAATTAGAAAAGTTGCAGAAAAATTATAATCAACTTCCATTTAGAGTATAATCTTGTTTAAACACACAATAAAACAGACTCTTGATTGATCCTCACACTCTGAACTAAATACTGATTTCTTACCTGAGCGGTGAAATCGGCAGCTCCCCTGGGAGGATTATTCTTCGAATCACCGGCCACATAGCCGCGACGCAGCTCCTTCACTGACACGTTCTTCACGTTGAAGCCGACATTGTCGCCGGGCATGGCCTCGGTGAGAGCCTCGTGGTGCATTTCCACAGACTTTACCTCGGTGACCAGATTGACCGGAGCAAAGTTGACGACCATGCCTGCAACGGAATGGAATTAAATATATTCTGTGCGTATACGTAATATTCCTATTCATTCGAATTGTCTGAACATTTCTCAGTGCACTGGGGTTGGGGGTGCAGTGCTGCCTCGCTCTCGGCTGAGACACTCGCTCAATAATGCATACATGCGCAGCGGCTCGTAGCAAGCAGTGGGAGTGGGAGTGGCACCCCCCACACAGCCGACCCAAATTCCAAGGAGTACATGAATGAAACATAATCAAAGGGTAGACAGAAGGAGAGAGAGAGAAAGAGACCTCCCACTCGACCCGGAAAAACAATGGAGCCAATCAAGACGAAGTAGCCCAGCTTACCTGGCTTGAGGATGCCCGTCTCCACGCGACCAACGGGTACGGTACCGATGCCACCAATCTTGTAGACATCCTGGAGCGGCAAGCGCAGCGGCTTGTCGGTGGGACGCTGCGGTGGCAGAATCGCGTCCAGCGCGTCAATCAGGCACTTGCCCTCCGCCTTGCCCTCCTTACGCTCCACGGTCCAGCCCTTGAACCAGGGCATCTTCTCCGATGCCTCCAGCATGTTGTCGCCGTGCCAGCCCGAGATGGGAACAAAGGCCACTGAGGCCGGATTATAGCCAATCTTCTTGATATACGACGACACTTCCTTCTTGATCTCCTCGTAACGATTCTCGCTATACGGCGGCTCCGTGGAGTCCATCTTGTTCACGCCCACAATGAGCTGCTTCACGCCCAGCGTGAAGGCCAGCAGGGCGTGCTCACGGGTCTGGCCGTTCTTGGAGATTCCCGCCTCGAACTCACCGGTGCCGGCGGCCACAATCAGGACAGCACAATCGGCCTGCGAGGTGCCGGTGATCATGTTCTTGATAAAGTCCCTGTGCCCGGGGGCATCGATAATGGTCACATAGTACTTGGCCGTCTCGAACTTCCACAGGGCAATGTCAATGGTGATGCCGCGCTCGCGCTCGGCCTTCAGCTTGTCCAGAACCCAGGCGTACTTGAACGAGCCCTTGCCCATCTCCTGGGCCTCTTTCTCGAACTTCTCGATGGTACGCTTATCGATGCCACCGCATTTGTAGATCAGGTGGCCGGTGGTCGTCGACTTGCCGGAGTCCACGTGGCCAATGACCACAATGTTAATATGGATCTTCTCCTTGCCCATCTTTACAGAGTTGAAAGAAGGGTTCTATAAGCCTTTTCCTTGAACGCTAAAAGGGGAAAACGAAAGGGCGAAGTTTTGTGAGAATATTTATATGGTACATGGTATAGGGAATTGGGAGGTGGAGGTCTGTGGGTGACCCTACGTATGTATGTATGCGGTGGGTGTGGGTCGTTTCACAGTGGTGTAGACACACAAGGCACGTTGCATTTACACATGCACAGATGTGCACACAGAAAAGATGCAATACACCAAAAAATAAAAATTAATCATAATATAATACATGTTTAAAATCTTAAATTCTTTATTTAATTTAAAGTGTGTTAAATTATTAATATTTATTTATTGTTTCTTTTTTTCAAATACTTAATTTTTGTTTTAATCACTTTGATGTTTTGTTTGTAATCACTTTGAACATTTTTCGCAGTGTAGAACAGGAAATTAAAATTTTTTACAGAAACAAAATGGCCACTTTCCTTCATATCCGTTAGATTAAATAAAATAAAACCAAACTCACCTGTTTAACTGATTTTTATAGAGCTGCTCGCAGACTTTGCTTTTGGCTAGCAAAACTGATCACAAATCCACAGGACGCAATTATCCTGAAAAAAAACAAGCAAGGAATAAAACAGTTAGAAAAATGAAATGTTGCAGAAAAATGTGAAATGTATGCGTTTCAAGTTTTTCCTTTCGTACTTTTTGAACCCGGACAACGACCAAGCCAAGTGTCCGTCGGTTTGAAGACTGCCGTAATGCGGAGGAGATATACCGATTTGCACCGGGTGAAAAATCAATAACGAGCCCCAGACAGAAAACGAACAGAGCCGAAGAGTACCGGAGCTCTGAGAAAATGCATTCTCTCCAGCCAGACGACGACGACGACGACGACCATTAACCCCAAACCACCAAGGAGCCACAAAAAAACTCTTGGGTAAATGCGAAAATCACCGGCCGGCTTCTCAACGCTGAACATCCGTCCCAATTTGATACAAAATAACTTTTGCAATAAGCTTATTTTTGCATGAAATGGCGAAATAACAGAAAACAAAACCAATCAGAGGAAAGCTCCGGCATTCGGCAGAAAATTCGCGATTCCAAAGGGTGAAAAACTGCACGGCAGACACGCACACACAAGCACAGACAGGCAAAAAACTAAAGAGGAAGCAGAGCGGGCAGGAGAGCGAGATGCCGAAATGGCCGCAGACTGCACTTGCCGCGAGAGGCAGCCAAAAAAAAAAAGAGATGGAGCTCTCTTTCCTTGCACACACACACACACGTATGCGTCTATAGGGCGTTGTGATTTATTTTCTACCCTAGTGACAATTTTACTTGCTGATTTTCCCGCATGCTATTTTTAAATCTCTGTATTTTGCATCGAAGTGCAAAATGCAAGAAAAGAAAAGAAACCAAGGAAGAAGCAAATGAGGAAGGAGGGATATGTAAAAATACTCTAGCAGACACACACACACTCGAAAAGTTAAGAAAATCTGCCAAGCATGTGTCAAGTGCATTAATTTTCAATATTCGCAAAAGTCCGCAAACAAATTCCAGCAGAAGCAGCGTGGGAAAGAAATTGAACGAGGAAAAATCGAAGCAAATCGAATACGCACACACATGCACATGCAATGCCGCCATGTTGGAATTCGCAAGTCTTCCGGAATTTTTGTTAAATCTAACAAGGAGACACCCGCGAGAGCTGCTCCAATTACCAAACTTGGATCGATGGATTCACCACCGTTATTTCCATGCGGCTATTATGCAAAACGTCATGAGACACCGGCCGGCAATGCAATTTCACTCTCACACACTCACACACTTGCTCAGAATTGCAGAAAAACTTTTTCAATCAATGGAAATTAGTCTGAATATTCCGGGGGTTCACGATACTGGCACTTGTCGGGTCAAAGCACAATTGGAAAATCAATCGATGCCTATTAATATGGCAAATTTTTAAGGATTTTATCAGGAGCTCAACCAACTACGAACCTTACCTTACGAAATCACAAAACGGAAAGACCGAATTCGTAAAAACGAGCAAAACCGAAGCAAGACAGGTTAGAGATGGCATCCGAGCAGGTTTCCCGTTGGGACACGGGATACGCACGCGTGCAAGCTTCCGAAAAGCTGGATTGGAGCTATAATTTTCTTGGTAAATTTATATATTTAGAGTTTATATGTTAAAATATTCAAATATTTATTGGTAAATTAGAATAATTTATATTACTCATTTATAAAAAATAGCACTCTCTTTTACATTTACTTTGATGTTGCCATTTTAAACTTCCTACACGTGCTCATCTCTGAATACAAAATGTCGACGGCAACACGATGCAATTTTTGAATGACATTATATCTGTTTCCCTCTCTCTTACGTCAAAATGACGTGTAGTCGTTTTAAATGTAACGGAAAGTGCAAGAGAATGAAGGTTTGTTACACTGTCAAATTTAATATACGCAAAGATACTTAGAAGCCATTTTAATTTAAAAGCCGACTAGCTGGGAATTGTAATTTTTTAATTGAAGGAAACTTTCTTTGTTACGTTACTATTATTGTTTATTTTAAGATAAAAGATAAATCTAGGCATTACATAAGCATACATATGATAGATCCCAATCATTTACAAGGTCCATTCACTGTCCGACTCGTACTCCTCCCAATCGGGCTTCACGCCCACGGGAAGCTTCTTCTGCTCAAGATAGACGTTGAACTGCTCCGGAATGGCCATGAACCTGCGAATTTTCAGGCGGAACTGTCGCCAGGTACATTGCCCAAAATTCTTGCGATCCGTGACCATGGCTTTGTAGTTGAACTTGTGTTTGTTGAGGAAGTAAGTTAGCTCCTTCACAACGCCCTTAGGTAACCTAAAGGACACTCATTAGTTCTGGAGTTTTATGGAAGAGCATCGCTGGCATTACCTGAACTCTGGATCTGCCCGCTCGCTAGCCAGTTGTTCCAGCTCCTGGACCACATGACCCCTTTTTGGTGCCTCCTCCACAGGTGGTTTTTTCAGGCCCAAGACCCGTCGCTCGTCCTCTTCCAGCTCCTCCTCGATAAAGCCATTGACTACCTTTGCCGCATGGAGGCGGTCCTTTTTGTAGCTCGGTATAGAAATGGCCTTGTTGGCATCCTTGGCCAGGCCCATCTCGGCAAAGTTGGTGCCCACGCGCTGATCCTCCATCCACATCTTCTTCAGCTTGGGACTGCGAACCAAAGCAGAGGGTAAGAGTCGGGGCTATCGTGGATAAGCAAAACTTACTCTTTGATCTTGCCCGTAGAGCTGCGGGTTTTGTTCAGCGTCTTGCGGTTCACATTGTAGCGGTAGTGCTTGCCTCTATGATTCTTTCGTATCTTCATGGTAAAGCTGCTTAATTAGTTAAAAACTTTGCCGTAACTAAGAACCAAAACAATTCGAGCATGCACGTGTTGCAGCTGTTTAGTGTGACTGTACCTCGAATTGGGCGTAATACCAGCTGTTTCGCTGCCGCCACACATCGATGTTAGCGATTTTTCGAAAACATCGATGATATCGATGTTGGTATCAATGTTTCTCCACCTCTAAACGTTTTGTTTATATCCGAAACAATTTATAATTTGTCAATTAACACAAGAGCCTATCCGAACTAACCATTATGCGCGACGAAATTCTGGACCCCAGCAACCTGGTCAAGAACCGGGAGATACTCTACCGCCTGATGATCAGGTAAGCATGAAGAGTCACAGGCAATTCCTGAAAAACCTAACTTTTGCGGCGCCTTTCAGCCAGCTGATGTACGACGGCTTGGAGAAGTTTGCCATGGAGCTGTCCATGCTGGTGAAGGCGGACCAGTGTGCGCCGAGTGAGCGGCTGCTTCACGTGATGATCGCCGGCATGCAGACGCTGAGCGACAAGGACAAAACCCAATCGGATGACGTGCTGCCGGGCATTGATCTGGAGTTCGAGCCGGAGGCCTCGGCCTTGGCGCCGGAGCCGCATTCCTACTAAACCGCCTATGTGACAGCGCACAAGCAGGCCTGCCGTGCGGGCGCCTTCAGTTGCGATGGCTCCATCGTAGCCACGGGCAGTGTGGACGCCAGCATCAAGATTCTGGACGTGGAACGGATGCTGGCCAAGTCGGCGCCCGAAGATATAGAACCCGGGCGTGAGCAGCAGGGTCATCCGGTCATCCGCACGCTGTACGATCACACCGACGAGGTGTCCTACCTGGAATTCCATCCCAAGGAGCACATCCTGGCCTCTGCTTCGCGCGACGGCACCGTCAAGCTGTTCGACATTGCCAAGCCATCGGTGAAGAAGGCCCACAAGGTGTTTACAGACTGCGAGCCGGTGCTATGCCTCTCCTTCCATCCCACCGGCGACTATATAGCCATTGGGACGGAGCACAACGTCTTGCGCGTATACGATGTGCACACCACGCAGTGCTTCGTCAGCGCCATTCCGTCGCAGCAGCACAAGGCGGGCGTGACCTGCGTGAAGTACTCGCCCACGGCCAAGCTGTATGCCACGGGCAGCTATGACGGCGACATCAAGATCTGGGACGGCATCAGCGGGCGTTGCATCAACACCATTGCCGAGGCGCATGGCGGAGCGGCCATCTGTTCGCTGGAGTTTACTCGGAATGGAAAGGTAAGAAACTGGGCTTTGTCTGGATCTCTGACTGATTACCATTTTGCCTACCCTCTTAGTACCTCCTCTCCTCTGGCATGGATTCCCTTGTTTACCTGTGGGAGCTCTGCACCAGTCGTCCGATCCAGACGTACACGGGTGCCGGCACCACTGGTAAGCAGGAGCATCAAACGGAAGCCGTGTTCAACCACACCGAGGACTATGTTCTCTTCCCGGACGAGGCCACCACATCTCTGTGCTCGTGGAATTCCCGAAATGGCTGTCGCTTAACGCTCAACTCTCTGGGCCACAACGGGCC
>VNJV01017443.1:0-60195 GCA_008042635.1 Drosophila nikananu
TCCCAGGACAGTGTCCAACTGGAGCTTGTCCCTCGGGAACTCCCACTTGGCATCGCCGCTTTCGAACTTGAAGCCGCCTTGAAGCGGCATCAAGGGCAGATCGCCGTCACTGGGTTCGGGCAGGGATAGTTTGCCATTAGGGATCATAGATTGCTTGCCCAGACGTCGCTTAAGCATCTTCCTCTGGGCAATGAGCAGGGCGAGAAGCAGCAGGACAAAGACCATGGGACAACTAATAACAAAGAACATGCAGGAGCGATCGCACTCAAAGCCAGCCACGTTGAGTACACCCAAGAGCAGGGGATCCTGCAGGGATTGCGGTGGGTCTCCCAAGCCACCTCCTCTCCTCTCCAGCACGGGTTCCGCCGGGTCTGTTTCGTTCTTTCGCTTGCGCGGCTTCTTGGCCTTGGGTTCCGCGTCCAAGGGAGCACAGGAACACTTGCCATTGTCCTCACAGAAACACGTTCCTGAACCGCTGTAGATCCCTAGCTTGTTGTCGTTACTTATCTGGGCGCCCATTAGGTTTGCCTGCGAGGTACAGTCCTGGGGACAGGCCATGGGGTTGAGTTCCTCCAAGGGATCACAAACATGATCGGGACAGTGTCGAGCTTCAGGCACACAGGATCCAAACTTGGTGCTAAACATGGCAGCATGGGAGCCCCGCCACTCACATGATCCTCCGCCGGTGGCCAGGCCGCAGAAGCGGATGCACTGCGACTGGTATTTGACCTGGGCACAGGTTTGCGACCCGGACTTGATCTTCAGGTCGCAGCTGGTGTTATCCGGTCTTCCATGGATCAGGTGAATATTAATCACCCGGACATGGGACAGTCGCTCCTTGTCTATCCAGGTGACGTTGAGGAAGTAAATCGTCTCGGGAGCCTCCTCCAGAGCCTTGGGATTTTTTACATAGATAATACCCGATGTCTGGGTAATGCCAAAGGCTCCACTTCGATCCTCCACAATGTCGAATCGAATGGAACGCGATCTCATTAGCTGCTGGAAGCTCTCCGGCTGGGTGACTCGATAGTACGAAGACGCTGTCCGAAAGACAGACACATCCTTCTCGTAATCCACAGATAGGGGACCCCGAGATCTGCCGCCGCCGAAATCGTTGTCGAAACGTTGCTGCTGCTTCAGGGGCAGCGCCTGGGGCAACTCCTCGCGATCCGTCTCATGAAGATTGTCCAGGTTTATGTGGTAGCAAATGTAGGCAGTGGCAGACATGGCCTCATTTTGGGTAACAATAGTTAGGTCGCGAGCCTCCAGGGAAACACAGTAGGGGGTTTCGCGGAGCATTCCGCTGCGAACGAAGCGGAGTTCTGGGATGGGAAATAAATATATATTCTGCATAAGTATTCCCTAAAGGATCTCTCAAAACTTACGACAACTGACAATAGTGTGCGGCCTGCCCGTATGATCCGCCTCATAGGCGTGACAGTCCGGATGAAACAGAGCAAGTGAGTCGTTGTGCACCGCATACACCAGGTGAGCATTCGCCGCCAGCGTGTCCTTGTCCACATAGATGACTTTCTCACCCGCCGCCATGTTCTGGTAGAAAGGGAAGGGCACAAATTAGAGGTTGCTTCATTAGCATTTACTGACCAGCGCTAATTAAATTCCACTTGCCACCTTGGCCACCCCATGGCAAATTGCAGCACGCGGCCCTCCAAGGATGCGCTCTTGGTGATTAGCATTTTCATTTGCTCACAAGGTCAGGCTGGGGTTTCACACTTCCTCGGGGGACCTGACATTCCCCCAGCCAACGAGGGAGGACGTGGATTACCAACCCAAAAACCCTTTTAATGCATCCCCAGGGCAAAGGTCATTAGCAAGGTGTCTGTGGTGGAGTTAGGCTCAAGTTGGGAATGGTGGGTCAGTTAAAATAGGAAGGATATTTGAATAATAATTGGGTTGATATACATATACAGGGGTGCCACAGAAACCACTTCCGCTGCAAAAACCCTGAAAAACGATTCCGCGGTGCCACAGCACTTCCACCGAAATAGGTTTTGTGGATTTGAAAACACAAAACGTGACGTCATTTTCGATGCTGCCAGATCGATAGATTCGACATTTCGAAGTCGGGTTCAGTGATGCCACATATTGTAGTCAGATCAAATTTTATTTATTTTCGCGCCAACTTTTTAAATTTTTTTCTTTAATAAGAGTAAAACAAATCTAAATGAATTAGCAAAATTGGTTACATAACATTGTTTAAAGAATAAAAGAACCCAAAACCCAGCATTTTACACTAGTTTGATTAAAATATTTGCTAATCAAATACATTCGTGAGGTTATCTGGGAATATGGCAGCCCTGCCAGCCAATATCGAATGGTTTGTGAAAAAACTAAAAACACCTAACTTTTTCGATGTTCTGTGGCACCGAGGAATTGATTTAGCGGAAATGCCTTTTTGTGGAAATGAAAACACCGGTGGTTTCTGTGGCACCCCTGATAAACCCCTTGCAGGTGAATATATTGTGTTAGGAACTGAGGAAGTACTAAATCTATGGGGAGTATTGTAGTTACCAGCTTTTAATTAGAATAAGTAAGTAATTAAGGGTATCCACTTGGAGTATTTTTGTTCCTTATTTTAAATAAGAACGTTTTGTTTTCCTTGGCTAAGCCAATAAATAAGAAGTCATATTTTTGCTATTATATATTTAAAGTTACAAATATCAAGCTGTTTTGTGTAATACTTTCTATCAGCATTAAATGAGATTACTAAACTCCAGAATTTTTCCAGACCCTCTTTGTGCTCTTATTTCCTAGGTAAACCCCTCATACTATCTATAATTCTACATCTCCAATCTAAAAAGCTGACAAACCCAGTTTGGCTCTTAACCACACCTCATGGCAACAGGCTTTTGTTCAGTTTATTATATCGACTCGGACATGTCGCCAGCTATTTCCACGAAATAAAATAAAATAAAATGTACATTATTGTGACTACATAATTTGAATGTAGCGCAATTTGTAATGGTCGGACTTTAGTGCAGAACCAATTACTCCCAGTTGAAGGGTGGGCAGTACTATCTGCAGCCTGGACTGACACAGTTCGCTAGATCCTTGGGGATAGGCTTGGCTTGTTTCGGACACGACAACATAATTTACTCCAGTGGCAACTTTAAGGGATCTCCCCCGCTAACTTTGTGCTTTAACTCTACTCCAACTCCTAGTCCTCTTCCTTTCCCTTCCTGTCTGTCATGCTCCAATCATAAAAGCCCATAAACGTTACGCGTTTTTAATGGCAACATATGAGCGGGGCAGAATTGAAGGAGAGTTGGAGGAGAGCTGGAGTCGAAAGGAAGTCGCGGTTGTTGGCCAACTTTATCTATTAGGCAGCGTTGGCCTCAACCCCCAAAGATGTGGTCGGAACCAGACGCGGTAATGGCCAAATAATGGCAGGGTGACCGGAGTTGAGACTTCCTTTGATGGGGTCTGTCAAAGCACTCAGAAAAATTTCAGAATCGATTTCAGATGATTGAATAAATATTTGAAAAACAAGGTTTAGGTAAATTCCTAATGGAAATAATTATATAATTTTAAAGTATTTTCAGAATACAAGTGCACTATTTTCCATTTTCAAGTTTGTATTTCACTTTTGTGGTGTAAAATACTTTTAAACATTTAGTTTTTAGTTTCTGAAACATAAAGTTACTACGTAGAATATTTAAAATTAAGAGAGTGCTTCTCCTGATATTTTTTGAGTGTTCTGTTGCCTTTACGAATTTTTAATACCATTTTCAAAGAAAAAAATATTTTAAAAAATGAGTTTGAAATTAGTTTGAATACAAAAAACTAGAAAATAGTTTTAAAATATAACAATTACTTTCCGTTTAATAAAAAAAATATATTTACGTATATACTAATTTTCTTTGAGTGCACCTGCCTTGGTTGCGTGTCAAGGGGGCGTTCATCATGGACGAATTCAATAAGCCCGCACCCAGTGAGCGACCAGACAGCCGGCAGACGAATGTCTGGGCAGGGTCTGCCCTGTATCTCCTTCCCCGTCAATCCTCAACGCCTAGAAGCCCCTCGAATATCACTCAAAAGTCCCACAAAACTCACCTCTTGAAAGTAGGGCTGATCCAGGTAGAAATCAAACCGCGAATCGCTCTCCTGCAACTTGGGTCCGTTGTCATTCCGATCGAGTAATTTGATATCGAAGCTCCGCGTGAATTTCCTCTGTTCCCGCGCGGATAGCTTCACCGTGCAGGTGATCCCCACCAGCAGCTGCCCTGCCCTGGCATTTAAGCCATTCAGCTCGTCATGATCCAGGGGCATCCTTGTGTACAAACGATTCTGCTTGAGGACAAAGTGAGAGCTGCCCGCAGTCAGGGTGTAATCCAGGGAGACATGTGGACACAGGTACTTGGCGGCCCGAGAGTTTAGGGCACCTATAAGCACCGGCTCAAAGGAATCCCTTCGGCGATACTGACCCTGCGACTCGGCCACACAGTACTCGGCGCGGCTCCAGAAGCAAATGTGTTCCAGCTCGGAGCAGTAATCCTCCAGGGACTGCGGCTCGACCTCCAGTGTGAGGTGCGATATGGGCAGCAGTTCGTGATCCGGCTGATCCCGTGGAAAGGCGGTCACCACATACTGAGTGCTCACATTCAGGGGCTTGTAATCAGTTCGCATGTATATCTCCCCCGACGTGCTATTGATCCGCAGCAAAGCATTTTCCTCCAGACTGTAGATGTAGTCACTGGCCAACCGGTTGCTGGCCATTCGCCGCACTTGGAACTGGGCCAGTGGTATCTTAGAAAAGATGCTCTCCGATTCCTCGTTGATGGGCAGATTGAATTTCACTGACGTGCTGGGAAAGTAAACATCGATGGCGGCTGCTGTGGGAAAATGAGAGGAAAAATTCAGAAAATCAGAGGGTTGGAAAAATCCTGTTTATGACCCGATGGCGTCATGTCAACGGGGAGGTTTAGGTGAAGTGTTTGGGTTAGTGGGGAAGCTGCCACAAGTGGTTGCCACAATTGAGCCACTAAGTGGAAGAGAAGGCGGCTACTCGATTCCATTTGCGGATTAATATTCATTTCCTGGACCAACAAGGCAGTGGTTTGGGGTTTATTGGTTTAAAACTCTTACATTTGATAGTGAAAGTCTTTAGAAAATATTTTTTAGACTTATATTTAAATGAGGAAAGATTATTACCTGGACCTTAACTTAAATATTTTACAGGCTTTTTATTAAAACTTCCTAGAATATATTTAAGCACAAATTCTATAAATTTCCCAGACTTTAATCTGGATCCCAACCAAAGAGCCAACCCCTCCGAATAAAATACATATTCATTCCCGAGGGTTGGTGTCACTTTTTTGGGGTTTGTTTGCCCATCATCATCATCATCAGCATCAGAGGCGACACACGCTTGACAGTCGTCATCAAATCCAATCAAACGATTTAGTTTAATAAGTCCGAGTTGACCTTAATAGGGGGACAAAGAGGTGGCCCCAAACAACCCCATAAAACGGGGCGTATGCGTAATTCGATAAGATATTCCCATCCTAATGACACACGATTGTGCTGTGCGGTCGTGTGTTTGCATACGAGTCAAAGGCCAAAACAAGCGATAAATAAATATAATACAGATATTAGTTATTAGCATATGGGTTATCAAAATGACGCCTGTTCCCTCCTCTGCCCTTCTCCTTCTCCCCTTTGGATGTATATAGTATATGTATTACCCCCGTTGTTACCATCTGAACATTGGAGTGTCGGCGTCATCAAGTTGCGTATTGATTTTGTGATAGTGATAAGGTTGGGTTTTCTTTTTTTTGTTGTTTGGCGGAAAAAATACAACCCCGAGCATAATTGGTTACAAATTTTCGCCCCTTGTCGCCCAATTTTATGCCACACGATGTGGAGCACACCATATAGGGGGTAACGCACGAACCCTTGTAATGTTATGGTGTCCATAGTTGGGGAGTGGGAGAAGTTATGGCCTTAATAGGTTGAATAAATAGAAATTAAACGCATTGAACTTCAACTGATTTATGTCGTGGGGGTAGTTAATATATAGATCTAATTATGTTGGAAAGGGAGTTGTATGTCATTATTCTTATCGAGGTTATTAAGTGTTTAAATAGAGCAATAGATAATTGGGTTTGATATTAAGTATTAAGTGAAAGTCTTTGAAAATAATTATTTTAATTTAAAAATGTTATATAACAATGTTAATGGGATTAATATAATAAAAATAATAGATACTTAGGAAATTTTCAATTTCGTGCTATCTTTCTCCTGTGTCTGGAGTTCTGACGCATTCTTCTGCTATAATTTTATTTATTTTTCTTGACTGCCTCGTTTGTCTGCCCTTTAAATCTTCGCTGTTTACACATCTTTTTTTTTTTAATTCCTCCCCATAATTTAAAATAAAGTGTGATTAGTGTGCACCAGAATCGTTTACATGGTGCCATTTTTCCCTTTATACTTTATACTTTATACTTTAAGTGAAGCACTTGGTACTTAATCAGGGGCCAACGTTTCCACCATAAACAGGACTGGCGCCATCATTTGCTGGGAATCAGCTAAGGATGAGAGCTGGCATAATCCTGTTAGGGATTCCTTCTCCTCCTCTGCACAAGCATATTTTACTAAGAACGCTGACAGCATTAATATATATATTTTTGTGGGTGGCGAGGACCCTCGTGGGGCGCCAAAAAACACGCATTTAAAATGTCATTATAAATGCGCGCGTGTTTGTGCTTGCCTGATCTACATATTTTATCAGCATTTTTCGCATGCCTGAGCGTCAGCAATTGTAATGAACACATTTTATTATTTATAATGTGTACTATAAGCCAAAGGCCATATCAAGGAGGAGTAACCAGGAAATTTCCCAGTCTCACACTCTTTTATTTTTGTGTGTTGGAGGGTGGAGTGTGCTGTGTTTGGTTACCTCTCGAAAGCTTGGCCATAATTATGACAGGCGTTTAGTGTGGTTGGCTGGCGGTGGGTCGGAGGTATCCAATTAGCGGCTTTTTATTCATTTATTCCAACTGTTTACATTTCCCCCTATGCCGGGTGTGAGGTGTGAGGCTTGAATTGGTGGGGAGCAATCACTTTATTTTATTGGTGGTCCCCTAACTTGGGTTTTTAGTCAGGTTCCTGCTTGGGAATTGAGTTGAGAAATGCGTTTCTGGAGTATGATTAGGGTCTTGTATTAACTTATATTAATTGTAGAATTTTTTTTATAGAATAATTCAAAATGTGCTTTAAATAGTTTAAAATACGTAACAAATTTCAACAATATTGTTTTTCCACAAAAAATACATTTATAATTTAGCTTAAAACTGGTTCCTTATGTCAAGTCCTTCCTATCTTTTTCTAATTCTCCGATTTGTTTCAATCAGTTCTCGATTTGAGCTCAACTTGACCCTAATAATCCCAAGGGTCTGTCTGTCTTAAAAACCCATAAAAAATCGAGGAGGTGAGCGGGGTTAAACGGGTGTTTAAAAACCCCAAACCACCCTCAAAACCGCTGATCAACAGTCAACAACCGTAAAAAGGACGAAGAGCTAGAAAAAAAAGCGTAAACAGGGAAGGACTAAGACTATTACGTTATCTATTGGGCAGACAATTAAAAAGCCAGTGAATGGCGCATTAAAAACTCAAAGCGATGAAGTTGGTAAAACATGGCCTTAAAAATAGGAGGAGGAACAGGATAAAACCGGGAAAGACTATCCCTGAGGGTGACTAAACTCCAAGGGAGTTGATACACTTGTAAGAAAATTAAAATGATTATATTTAAAAAATGAAATTCAATTTTAATAAATAGATCTTCCTTATATTTATATTTATAGTTAATTAAATTCGAATTTATTTTGCTTTAAGTGTTCTTAAAATTAACTAAAAAGCTTTTTCAGAATTAAATAATTAAGGCACCCAGAATATTCCAAAGCAAGGCAGATAATGCGATTATTTTCATTTACTGTAAGTTAGTTTAAATACTATAAAGAATAGTTTATTTCTAATAAAAAAACCAACATGCTTTCTGCGAATTTTATTCATTTAACCAAATTTTTTCACTGTGCCGAAGAAGCGCTAATGACAAGCGTCACTGTCAACAATTGATGGGCGGCGGCTCGGTCTCTGGCATGGCCATTAGTTGGGCCCGTGTACCTGAACTTGGTGGCCATTGGCCCGGGCAGGTGAGGCAAGGCAGCTTGAGGTAACTGAGACTCGAAACCCAAACTCGGCGATCCGGGGCGCGGCCTTTGGATGAAATGTCAACTAGTTTCGCATAAACTAATTAATCTCCTCCAATTAATTGACTTGCCATCGAATTAGGTCGACAGTTTGCCTGTTTACAGTTCACTTTGGGGTTTAATGTCCCTGTTGTGGGGATGACTCATTTTTTCCATTTTTATTTCTTACTAATTTTGTGTTTTCCAGCATCCGGACTCACATTATATATTTGTCTACTGCTGCGTAATGAAAACTTTGTCTTTATCAGGGTTTCCTTTTTTGTGCTAGGTTTTCCCTGCTCATTGTTCTTTTCATTACTCATACGTCGTGTGGGCCAGACGAGCTTTTTTTATTTTTCTTGGCACCGGCACTGCAATTGTGTCTGTGGTGCAGTTGCACTTTTTTCTGTGTTTCTTCAGGATACATTGGTCGCTTTTATTGCCAGGATTTGTATTATTAAATAAGTATTTCCCCATGTTCCTTGCCACTTTCACTCAAGTGCGCAGACAAAGTGTCTTGAATGTTTTCTCCATTTCCTGTCCATGAAATATTTTCTGTTTGTGCCAAAGCCAAAGTAAATTGAATTCAGAGACAGTAACAGCACAAAGGAAAGTTCTTCGAATGCTCTTCTTATGCATAAGAAATATTTATAAATATATTTAAAAAAAAAACAGTTTTTAAAGAAAATAATGTTTAAGCTGATTGATATATAAGTATGACCCATTTAATCGAAAAATGAGAGAAATAAAATTATTCTTCAACCAGTTAATATTTCAAACGTTTCTTAGGGTACAAGCAGCAATTTGTTTTTATCGATTTAAATGTAATTTTCATTTAAAATATAGTTTTTCCTTTTGTCCAGTCCCAGCACAAAGAAGTGCACAGTCACAGCACAAAAAGAAGATTAAGAAATGGAAAAAAGGAAATTGCGAAATAATCGCAGACTAGAAGTCACCAAAGCGAAGTTCAAAGAGTTTGTCAGGAAGTCTCTTAGGATGAGTGACGTTCCCGTTCAAGTTACTAAAACCACCAACCAGAAAATGGTGACACTAGGTGACATTTAGTGACACTCGGCGTGCCGGTGATGGATGGCAGATTCAACTAATTGCGTTTTTCAGTGTGTTTTAATTTGACGAGTCCAATGCATTTGTCAAAGTCTGGGGCCTCTTAAAATGTATGCTAATTAATGTTAATTAACAAGGGCTTATAATTAGTCAAAGAGGCAATTAGAAGAAATGTACCTTTAATGTTAAGAAAGCCCTTATTTTAAGGGGAAAATTACGGTTTTCCATATGTAGCTTATATATTTTTATACCCTTCCAGGGAATTATCATTTTTAAATTTGAACCATTTTTGGAAAAAAAATTAAGGGGTTACATCGTCAAAATTGTCAAAAATTGACAAAAAATTTGAAATCGAGTTTTAAAAATTAGAAATCTAGTTTTAAATGCAGAAATGTTCACCATTTAAATCTAAGTAGAAAAAAACGAACCACACTGAAATCCGTTTAGTTTAAGCCAAGTTACGATCAAAAAACCACTGAAGAAGTTCGCGATTTTTGAGCCAAAAATGTACACATTTCTTACATCGTTAAAATTGTGAAAAACTAGAAAAAAATTGAACAAAAACTAGAAATCGAGTTTTGAATGCAGAAACGTTCTCCTATAAAAACCAAGAAGAAAAAACCAAACCAGACTGAAATCGGTTAAGTTTAAGCCAAGTTACGTTCAAAAAGCCATTGAAGGACTGATTTCCATTATACAACACTGCTTCGAGTTGTGCACCGATTTTAAATGTATCGATAAACTCCTTATCGATCTTTCTTTTCGCGAATGATCATATCTTGAACCGGTCGTTCGGCGTTCTTTGTCATTTTATAACTAAATTATTGCAAAAAGTGCCTTCTGTATATAACAAAACTACCAATAACCATGTCTAACGAAGACGCCCACTTGGTAAAAGTCGAGGAG
Source organism: Drosophila nikananu (assembly GCA_008042635.1). NCBI lineage: Eukaryota > Metazoa > Arthropoda > Insecta > Diptera > Drosophilidae > Drosophila > Drosophila nikananu. The sequence goes on from VNJV01017443.1 coordinate 10,179, forward strand.
GATCCTGAGGATCAGGAACTTAGTTTGGACGGCGACTTGTTTGTAAAATACTTGAAAAAGAATTTGGCCATGGTGGTAAGCTATTCGCACGGTTCACACGAAAAATGGGCTTGTAACGTGCTTCTCCGTCTTGCCGCTGCAGCTCGCCGATACTGAGCAAAAGACAGCGGAGCTGGAGAGCCTCCAGGAGCTGAAGAAGCACATGTCGGACCATTTTTACGATTGCCTTATTACCGCCAGCAAGGAGCCCCTGCCTGAGGGCATGCGTCTGCTGCCACGCCTCAAGCAGGTGATATCGAAGTCAGAGAAACTGGTGGGACAGCTCAAAGAACTTATCGAAGCCAAGGCCGCCGTGGAAAAGGCCTATAACGAGCACTGCAATAAGGCCAAGAGTGACACAGAGGAGAACTTGAAGAGGCGCTACGATCAGTACACCACGATGGTATGCAGGGAGCACCCTCTTCATTTTTCACTATCTAAACCCTTAAATTTACTTAAATACTTTTAGTCCAGCGAAGAACTAGAAAAAATGATCGGCGAAACAAAGAAAGCTCTGAAGGAGACACTGAAAAAGACGTCTGCAAAAAGGGCAGAGCTGATCACCAAGAAAAGGGAAAACCAAGCCAAATACTCGGCCATATTGCAGGAAATTGAAACGTTGACTATGGTCGAACAGGATGCTTTGTAAGACTAATATACCCTTCATATTTCTTTAATTTCTTAAACGTATTTTATTTTACTTCAAGACAGAGAACAACTCGAACAATTGAAACTCGAGGATGCTCTACGCAAGTAGGAGTCTTTCGATGAGGAGCTTGTTTAAAGCATTCCTATATATAAATAACCACTCATTACCACATAAGGTTTTGTATTCGGGTATAAGAAATGCAAAGTTCAATCCAGTTTAATTTAATTAATATAGGTTTACTGAAAAGGAAACATAGGAAATCTAAGTTATGAAAATTAATTTAATTTATTTAACTGAATTTTACTTAACAACTTTTAACCATGTGAACATAACGTTTTATTATTTCTTTAAGCGTAAAATCAACTAATTTTATAATCTAAAAATGAACTATGTTTACTGAACACAAATCTAGATTATGTTGAAGTATTAAATAAAGTATACGCTTTAAAATATAACCAGAAATAAGCTCTTATAATGCATTTTTATACTCTTGCTAGTATTATAATTATGTTTAGCAGTTTGCAACCTCTTGCACCTCAAGAAATCAAAGATTTTTTCTTTATATTTCCATAAAATTTAATTAAATCCAGGAAGGGCCCTATTATTCTTATCTCAAAACTGGTTGACTCCATGAGGAAACAAAAAACCTAATAAAAGAAATCTGTATACGTAAAATTCAGATTGCAGTTTCCCCAAGCTGAAGGAGCTGAATGGGATTGCATTGTAAACTCGAATTTTGCAGCTGAATCATGGTACTATTTCTGGGATCTGGAAAATAGTAAAAAAAAAAAAGTAACAATTCTGGGCGTGACAAATAAAGACAGACAGTGGCAGAGACGGAGACAGATCTCATAACTGCGAATGGCTTTTCGTTTTGCCAATACTATATGTATATTTTTGTATATATTTTGTTATGCAAAGTACCCTACAAGACGACGGCGCGAACCAACAACCTTGGCTGTCTTGTGATAAACGTGTCAAGCTCGCTCATAAATCTAACCATGTGTGCGGGAAATATGTAATATTTTATGAAATACTTTGCAAAAGTTTTGTGGCACCTAAAGTGATTTAAGATTGTCCATAAAACTTGAGACATTTCCATAGGAAATGGTGTGCAAATTGGATGGGAATTTAAGAGTTTTGGAGTGGTTCAAGTTTTCTTAAAATTATGAAGCTGTTAAAGTTGTCTTAAAAATAAAATGTTCATACTGAATACCTCATGAACACATATATTTACGTTTTAACTATCAATTAAGTCATTTAGATAACTGACACAGGTTACTCGACACCTATATTTATAGCATTTACTATATTTTCCATAAAAGATTTTAATGTTCAGATTAACTGACCAAAGTTATGGTCTTTTGTAGGCAAGCTGAAAGCCTGCCATTAAACAAAATACTTTAATTGAAGCCATGAAACAGCCGGCGGCTGCTTCTGAGTGAATGAAAGACACTGCAGCGAACTTTGAATGCAATCACAAAAATAAAATACAAATAAAGCCAACGGAGGCACACACCTATTGACTTAATTGATTGCACATAAATTCATGAATTTCAGGCGGCGACAACGACAGCAGCTGGCCGGCACATTTCTACACCTTTGACCCGTCGGTTGACTGATACTGGTCACCGGGTGAAGGAAGGCGCGTTGCATTCAGCTTGACAGGGACAAAGTGCTCCTCCGAGTGTCAGCTGTGCGGGAATGGCAGGAAGCAGGCAGCAAGTCATCCCCCAAAAAAAATGTGATATGTCTTTTACAGAGTGATGAAATAATTTTTTGGGTGTGTGTCGGGCCCAGCACGTGATACACTTAGGGTTTAACTAGGTTCTAATGATTTATTTTTATGTAAGGAACTAGGCATAGAGTTTATTTAATGTGAGTTCTATTTTCAGATGCTTTAAGAAAACGCTATTCAATAAATATAGCTTATAATCTTTAATCGTAATAGTATAATAATGATATAAAAACATAAATATTATAATTCACTAGTGTTTGTTCTACAATTAAACTGATACTTGGTCTTTGTATTGAGACTAATTTCTTGTTAAAGAGGCTTCTTTCTGAGTATATTTAAAGAGGTTCTGTAATACTTAAGAATTGTTCAATTTTTGAAGTTTTTATGGTGATTCAACCTATCTCTCCCTGAATTTCTCAGTGTATTATCTACAGTATACTTTGATGGAGCGCCTCTGGGGTACTGTCGGTAGTCCAGTCCATCACCGTCATTCTGTCAGTCCGTCATTCAGTTGTTGGGCCCACGAAACATATCGTTTACCAGCAAGCTTGTCGGGCCATCAGTTCACACCTGTGACCGATGAAACCTTGTGGGCCTCATAGAACTCTGATGGCTTATAATTATAATTAAAACCGAAGCTAAGCTAAGTCAAGCAGTGCAGCGTGGAGCACATAAAAGAGCACCGAACTCGCATTGAAAAAAAGGGGTCATTAAAAGGGGTTCCCACTTTATCGCTCCATATCTTCAGTTGCATTCCCACGGGGTGAATGTTTGAGTTCAAGTTATCTGAGGGATTTGTGCACCGCCACACGATGCAAATTAGTGTAATTGCCTTTTATGAGCTCTTTATTTGCCTAAGAACCAGGTGAAACGCCTAGGGGGAGCTAACTCAACACTGATAAGTCTATAAAGTGAAAGTGACTTAAATTAAGCAAAGAATTCAATTTAAAATACATGGGTTTTAGATAGCTGATAATTTGTTGTTCGGTATAAATTAACATTAATTTCATTTCATTTAAGAAAATAAGAACCTAAGTTGAAACTACCTTTTTATGCCTGTATTTTGACAAAGGTTAAAAATGCACTTAAAGCCTTTTAAGAAGGAATTACTTTTTGGCACATTTTTACTGTGCAACGACATTGTAAAACTTTAGAGAATTTTAAGTGTTTTGTGCTTATAAAAGACGTTTATTGTTGGCTTGCGTTGTTTAAGAATTTTAATTGGGGTTTATGGTGGAAAAAATGGGAGAGGCTACACTTAGTAAATAACCAAATAGGGAGTCGGGTGGTAATATAATCAAATTTTTGAAATAATTTAAAAATTACTTCAATTGTACCCTGCCCTAAAAAGACCCTGCCTTAAAAAGACTCTGATAAAATTTGTAACAAAGACTCTCATTGCTTGAGCAGCATAAATTTAATTGCCAAATTGCCTTGTGATCGTACACAAATTACTCAATCCACTCGGTGTGTGTGTTATATTTTTTTCGGAATTGTCATTACTTCATCTTAAATTTATTTGTCTTTTTTTTTCACTACTTTTGGTATTTGTTGTCTCACTCACCCGCACAGTTGTGTTGTTGTTGAAGCTGCATGACAATTGTGAAAAGAGTCACAACAATAACGGTAATTGATAGCGCCATCTCAGATCAGCTGCTACGGATACTGTGTCTCACTGTTACTGTTATCGCAGTTGTAAAAAGTCTGTTGGTGTATTGTTGTCGCTTCTTCTCCTTCTCACTCACTCGTGTGGTTGTTAATTGTGGTGTTGGGGATGTAGTTTCTTGCGATGTTGTTGTTGGCTCACCACGCACATTACATATTTGCACATTTTTAACGCTCTTTTTATGGTCTTTTGTTAGTTCTTAATGGTTTCTGTGTGTTTTTCTTTTATTTTGTTTGCTTTAGTTTTATTTTTTGTTGTTGAGTGTCTGTCTTATTTTTTTCCAATGATGTTGGCAATTAGCCACGTTCGGTTCGCGAACTTAATTACTTTTGATCACAAATTGATAAGAGCAGCATTTATCAATTAATGTGCGAAATGTGCCAAAGCAGAGCAGGAAATATGAAAAAAAATTAAAGAACAATATGTTACACTGGGAAAACAATTATTACCGGCATTAAATAACTTTAAACTAGGAATTTTATATTATATGTAGTTTATATAGTATTCTATTAAAATACAAATGCTTATGTTTAAAAACCCTTATAAGTTATAAATTATAACTAGTAATTTTTATTTATAATTATTTCATTTGCTTTTACTTCCAAGACTTTATTTCTCTCAGTTACAAAAAAACAAACAATTATCCAACTTTTTTTTGGGAGAGCTCCTCTGTTATTAATAAAACTAATTTTTATTGATAGCGGCGCCCACACTCCCGTTCGTCATTTAACAAATATAATTTATCAGTCTCCTAATGCCACACAAAAAATTCTCAAGAGCCGCGGCGGCGTCTACGAATTCTGATTATTGCAATTCAAAATGAGCTTCGATTTTTATTTCCTTTTTTGGGATTACAATATTATTGATATTGTTATTAAATGGTTTTTTCGGTTTGCTATTTTTGGCCAGCGCCAGGTGAGGGGCTTATTGTATTTGCTATTGACTTTGTGTGGGATTCTTTTCCGCACACTTTTCGGTTCCATGGGGCTTCTAAGCCCGCGGGCTTGGCATATTTTTATTTTCATTTATTGTTATTAATCGTATTTTTTTTTGCCAATTCATTTTATGTCGAATCACTATGGCGTTGGCTCAATTGGTTTTTAAATGGAATAATTTAATTAAATTATTTGGGCAAGTAATTTTTTGGCTGTCTGAGAGATTACTTCATTTTGTGTTTGTGTTTCTCTTTCTAAAGAAGTTGTTTGGTTTTTGTAAGAAGCTGGGTTTTAAGTTCAGAAATTTAAAGGAAAATATAAGAAAAGAGTAGGAAAACTTTTAAAGTTCGGAAATTTACTTCTAGAGGCCCTAAAGAATTTAAGCTTTACTATAATGCTCATTTTAAAAATATCAAAATATCAAAAATTAATTTTAAAATCCATTTAACACTCTTTAATTATACACAAAAACCCTTAGCTTCTTTTGAACGAATTAGTTTGCTTTTACAAAACAAAAAAATATATTTAAAACAATGATAAAAAAATAATAGAAAATGTGTTAGCCAAAAACTAACGAATTCTATGCAAGTACCAAGGCAAACACACTCGATGAGGAGGACGTGCCATGAAAAGAGCAGCCACAAAGTGGAAGTACGTGTACCCTACACTTCTTCCCAGAGTACTCCACTCCACATGGCACTCCACTTGGTATGTGGTGTGCGGTGTGCGGTGTGTGTTGTGTGTGTAGTGTGTGTGGTATCCCGCGGTGCACGGCAGGTGTGATAAAAAGAACCCGAAAGAGACAATTGCGGCGTGAATTACTCGCTGGCCCAGGGCACGGAATGGAATGGCAATGGAAGATAGCACGCATAATTCAAACGAGCCCCAAAGTCAAACAACGTGATAAGCAATTCACATACACTGTTCGAAAATACAGAAGCTAATTAAGGGAGCTAATTTAGATCTATTGCAGATAAGGGGTTTCAAAAAATACGAAATATTCTAATCGAAAGAGAAGATAATTACTAACTAAAATAACACATTGATCGATAATATCGATTTTAAACATTTAATTCGTTATTTTTCGATTTCTAAATTTTAAAATATCATTGGTAAACATATTTTTGAAATGATATCGAATAAAATCTCATTCCTTGAGATCCTTTTGTGAGATGCATTAAAATAAAACTGTCTTATAGGTCGCCAAAATAAAATCAAATAATATTTAAAATAAAGACCATTAACAGTAACCATAATCATTCTTCTTTCACATTTTCTATTTCAATAAATTCCACAAAAAAAGTATCTAAGATCTGTATCTTTTGTCTTAATGTTCTCCTACTTTCCCTATTTACTTTCCAAATATTTTTCTAAGTGCTGCCAGCGACCGACTGACTGACTGACAGTCTGCCTGTCCAAATGTCCGCTGTCTACTTTTCGTCCCCAGCCAGTCTCAGTCTCCGCGTTTGACTTTCGAGTCTGAGCTCTTCAGCACCTGAGCACTTTAAAGTTCAAATCTTTTGACACACTGGGAGCTCAGTCGGCGGATGCTAATGACACACGACTGACACAAAGAGGCTTTGCAGCGAAACACACAAACCGTACTACACTTTGCTATATAAACTATACACGAACATACTATAGATATTCACTGTACGGGTGGGAAACCAAAAGCGCCAAACTGGTTGCCAATTCGAGGGAGTTTGAGAGGCCTTCACTGGGAAGGCCTCCACTGGCTGTGCTTTCCAATTAAAGGTTGCGTCGCGACCCAGGCGATCCCGTCGCACTTTTAAGGTGCGTCGTCTGCCGGCCTTTTGTCTCTGTGCTCCTGCACCAAAAATGGCAATTGCCATATGAAACTTGTAGTATTTCTTTATGCCTAACGACCAACGTCGAACCGACGACCGCAAGAGTCAAAGTACGACTGCGGAGGTTCCTCAGTGTCAGTGACTGGCCCCCAATGGGTTTCGCTGCACTGCGATAATAGGGATTTTATATTTGAAAATATTTAGTATAATTCCTTCGAGGTTTCTTGGTTACTTATATATTGTTTTTGAAGGTAATAATTCATAATTAAGCCCATTTGAGGGGTGTTAAAGTAAAAAGTATGTGGAAAGTTGACCATCAAAAGTATGCCCCACTTTATAATTTTTTTAATAATTGCAAATCAATTTTTTTGGTTTGTCATATTTTGCGCCAATATCGCCATTAAATAGATCCATACATTTAAATTTACATATATTTTAGAGTAATAGAAGTTAACTTTTTATTAATAATTATTTCCCTTCTGTTACACATTTTAAAATTTAATAAATATGGATTAAACGGTTGCAGCATATTTATATTTTAATTATTTTAACTTATTCATTTGTCATAGGTTTGTTAATATTCTGATTAATCTTTTATTAAATTAAGTTTCGTGTGAGAAGAAAATAAGCAAATATTTCCCAATTCCGAGTTCAAGGTATATTGGCAATTAAAGAGGGTCAGTGACTGCCCCCCAATGTTTTCTCAATGCACTGTGACAAAAAGACTGGTTTAACAGCATCAGATCTTTATTTTAAAATAGTACCAAGAAGTTTAGAAGTCCACAAATTTTATATAAAATTATCTTGAAATTTGCTATACTATTTTATTTTAATTCTTAAAAAAAAAACATTTTTCTACACTATCTAAAATACAATTTCGGTTAAATTATTCAAATGTAAGCGCTAGCCACAAATATAAAATCTGATGTTCTTAGTTTATGCTTTAATTAAAAATATAATAATATAATATTAAAATTTCTATTAAATCACTATGAAACCTCTCAATCAAAGCTTAAAAGTTGGAAATGCTTTTAGGTAGCATTTTTGTTTAAAGTGATATTTTCCTCTCAGTGTTTGTCTGAGCCCGACTCTGTGTGTTTCTTTTTCATTCTCTGTCATTGGCGAATTGGAAAAGAATGCGAGTGTAGCATCAATAATCTCGGCCTGTGAGCTTAGAGTTCTTGTTTGGTTTCCACGAAAAAGGGTTCAGGAATGCCATAATTTCAGTCGAAACTGTTAAGGTGGCGTATGCGTGATGTTACCACTGAGCCAGAACAAACAAAAACCAATAAAAAACCACAACAAACAGGCACTAATTGATCTTATTGTTCGAGTTTTTAGACCTGAAGTACTTGTATAGCTATTTGTAATATGTAAATGAATCGCTCGATCGTTATTTGTCATTTGCATAGGTTTCCAATTAATCTTCTGTCATCTAGGTAATTAAAAAGAAATATTTTTTAATTACAATTATATATTAAAAGCGATAAATATCTACATTTTAATCAGTAAGTTTCCACCTGTGCTAGTGACAGAGTCATAAAGCCGTCAACTTTGGCATTTTGTATTAATTGATTTATGTTGTTGGAGGTTTCAGTTGGCTTAAATACTTGTCTCGTTGGGGGATTAAATTAAAAATAGTATATATTTAAAAAAATTAATTAATTATATAAAATATTTGCAAAGGGTTAGGCTTTTTTCTTGTTTTCTCATTTAATTAACTATATTAAACATTACTTCTTCATGTAAACAATATAATATATCAAGTCCTTTAATTTATTTTCCATTTAAAATATTTTTGAATAAACATTTACAAACTGAGTTATATATTAGGCTTAAAATTCTCTATAATTTTATAATTAAGTACAGACAATATGGTAACTAACAATTTACTAAAATATTTTAAAATATATATTTAACTTGACAAACTTTCCCGTCTATTTATTTACTATATTACTTTATTTAAAGTAAAGTTTTTTGCACTTCACAAGTATGTACCTTTGGTTATTTTTCTCTCCAATAAACTGCAATTATTTGTAGTCACAAATTGTCGAGTTGTCTAATCCGAGCGAGACACGCACAGTGCTAACTCTCAATTATATCCCCGCTGCCGATCTACACGATTTTCGTATTGAGTTGTCAGTGCCACCAGACGTGAGGATTTTGCCTGCATTTGGAAAATCCTAATCTGGAAAATCTGGCCATAGTTCGCACAAATAAATTGCAGCTTTTGCAACATGCAACTCGAAAAACACAACGTAAACACGATCTTGATTTTCCGAGCCGAAATTTATGGTTGTCTTGCAGCTGCGGCTTTAAAGACTTTTCGCAGACTCCTTAATTGTCGTATGGTCGCGGCTCCCCAAATGACAGCCGGGGCTATTTATGGGGCAGTTTAACTAGGCAATTAATTAGCCACCTTTTGGTTGGTTTTTTTTTTTGCCAGCTTTTCCGCGGAAACACACACCGGGACTGTGACTGTGGGAAATAGCTGAGCCACCGAGAGACCAACCGAACCGCTTCGCACGCGCTCCGTTCGAAAAATGAAACCGAAACCGGCAGCCGGCGACTCCAAAGCCACAGAAAGCCACGAATTCGTACTGAAACTTCTCCGAATGTCGTTGTGGCTGCCGTACATGTTGCTGCTGGCTGTCACACGAACACGCTTCGTGGATTTCCACAGTGTCGACGATGAGGAGACCACCCCCCTTGGCTGAATTTTCCATTTCCCGCTGCACCGCTTCGGGTTGTCGTCATACCACAGAGTTAAGGCTCATAAATATGGCCAAAATAATAGGAATATGTCTTGAATTTTAAGAGAAATATTGGGTATAGATTGGGTTGGTTTTGTAGTTGAGTTTTAGTGTTTTTTAAAAAGTCATTTTGGTTAATTTAATTACCTTACTTCAGAGTTTATTTTGGTTAATTTCAGAATTATTTTGGGCGAAAGGCAGGCGTTGGTTTAATTTGTAACATGAGATGTGATCATTTTCGCATTATTTAAAAAAGTTGTTATATATTTTTGAAAACAACTACATTTTTTCTTAAAACTAGATTTAATTAAGTTCTAGTTCATATGAAAGATACATATATCTATTTTTGCACTTCCAGGAGCTTAAGGTTAATTTAAAATTTATATTCCAAAGCATCATAATTAAATAAATCTTTTATGGTTCTTCATATTTTTCTCACTGCTAATATTATCACTGCAACTGTGTGCAAGCATATGAATTTGAGATAAATATGGTTTCTTGATGGATTTATCTTTTCTAATTTTAATTTGGGTTTACCTTTAGATTAAGAAACATGATCTCGTGGCAAGCACAGCTTCTGACAATGCGTTTCAAACAATATTTACTTAGAATTGTGAAAGGGTTTGTGGAGGCTCTTATCTCTGGGAAGTTGTGGGAACTTCAGGTATGGAGACATATACAAGGGTTAGTTTATACGAAAATCAACAAAAATGTAGGGGTAACATGCGAAAAAAGATTTATATGTCATATTAACCCCAGGGTATGACAGTTATTTAAGGAATCCTTAATAAAAACCCCATCGGTTGCAATCATAGAAAAGAATACGTTTGCTGTTCGGTTTTAATTGGGTTTTACTATTTTATTTAAATTTTTACGTTTGGGAAGGAGGGCTTGGATGGATTTCTGGTTAATTTTGACTCTTCATATGGGCTTAGACTCGCTAGAGTTTTCCGGACTTGAAATGTTCGGCCAAAAATTTGAACTAAATTGTCTCCAGAGACGAATGGCTAACTACGAACGCTGGAACCTACTTGATAGGCAGCCATTCGTGCCTGGCCGACATGTGGCTGGGTTGAACCATGTGTTCCAGATTTGGGCTTAACAGTTGCAGGCGGGGCACACCGGCTTGCCGCCATCGAGGGCAAAGGTCTGGCTAGTGATCGGAGTCTCGCACTTGTTGCACCTGAAGCAGTCGCGGTGCCACTTGGAGTTCATGGCGACGACGGCATGGTCAGTGATCGGCTTGTCGCACTTGGCGCACCGGGCGGCGAAGAGCTCCTCGTAGTCATGCCGGCAATAGACCTTGCCATCGCGCTCATAGAAGGGCAGGCTGGCCAGCGGCTTACGGCAGGCGCCGTCACAGCGGAAGCAATTCTCGTGCCAGGACTCGCCCATGGCCGAAACGGTTCTCTCGAGGATGGGCTGCTTGCAGCCGGCGCAGGTGTGGGTGTAGCGCTCCTTGAAGCACTTCGTGCACACCGGCTCCCCGTCCTGGATGTTAAAGGTGGCATCGTCGATCTGATTATCGCAGTGCCGGCACCGAAAATGCTCCGGATGGAAGGTCTTGCCCAGGGCGGTGATCATGCGCTTGGTGATGACCTCCTTGCATTTGTGGCAAACAATTTCCTCAGACATCCTTGCTATGGGTTTCGGTATAGCTATAAGGATCTGTATGTGCCGGAGTCGGATAGGTGGCAGACTCACCTGTGTGTCGTCTCTCTCACTTTCTTCTTTACTTGCAATGTGCAACGAAAAAAAAACAAAATTAATTGAACAAAAAACGATGTAACGACGGCTTGGAATGACCGATGTAAAAACCTATATTTTTTTTTTGTATTTGTTTTGGATAATTTTGAGTATTTTTTTGTATATTTTAAATACAGAAGACGAAACGAATGAGAAACGTATGAATTTAGCAAGACTCGAAAACTAAATGAAAAGCTGCCGGACGCTGGGTATCACGTTTGACAATACGGAAAAAGAAAGGCAATGCCTACTGCGACTTGTAGAAAAATTTATTAGCAAATCAAGGGACTACTTGGTTTTTCCAAAAAGTAGAAAGTTTTCTTAGTAGAACTTGTCTTAAAAACCCTCTATTTAAGTTAAATTCTTTCCCATATATCATATTTTTTGGTGGTGGTTCTTATTTTCTTTGATAATTTATAGCCACTTTTTCTTTGGAAATTCAAAGCTCCCGGAATTAGTCACACCAAGAAAAACCATTAGGAAATTTAACAGAGGAAATCTTTTGCCCGCTCTAAGGGTGCATTTCCTCAGACAAACCCGAATGGCTGCCATTCCTGCAAGGCGTTAGCTAAATATGTTTTGCAATTAATAAATTGTTTTCTCTACGTATTTATTAAAAAATTTAATTAAAGCAAAAATTCTTAGAAGCTTCCGCTTAGCCAGCCGGCAATTAACAACCGCTACACATGCGTGGAAGTGGCAGGAAAGGGCGAAGCTAGAAGGGTGGCTTGACTCCTTCAAAGGACTCACCCAAACGACTTGGAAAAAAACGTTGCACTGGAGAAAATTAAAGGTTTAAAATGAGGGTTTAAATATATTATTCAACGTTTTTTTAAAGATTTTATAAGGGTTTATTTATAGTGAATTTAACGTCAACTTAAATATAATATATGCGATTATGAAATTATGTTTTTATTAGAATGTTCCAAATTATCAGCTATACCTCTCAGTTTACTGAAATTTGTGATAAAATCGTGGGAAAAATGATTAGATTTCATTTTTGTTAATATTTTATTCTTCAAATTTTGCTGAACAAGAGAATTGGGACTCTATTTTAGTATTCTTCATTTATTTATTTATTTGTACAATCTCAAGTTTCTGTGCGCGGATAGTCCTGAGTTTTATTGCTAAAGGAAACATTATTTGCAAATGTAAAAATAGACGTTATTCATCTTATTTCTTTTATTGTCATTATTTTTGGTAATCTTCTAGTTCTTTCTTGCTCGAATTTAATCAAATTTTTTTCCCGGTGTGTGTGCCACTTCTATTGTTCCCATCTTGATGGCCATTTTGGTGGAACGCAGCATTGTTTGTGGTGGCCACGCAGTGGGTGGTGTTACATAGTGGGTGAGGTTGTGGCGGGTGGTTGGACATCTAGAAATGGGAGCGGGAGTGGGTTGCTCGATGAGGACATGTCACAATTCAGTGTGCGCTTTGATGCGCTGCAAGGAATTTGGAATTGCAGCCCCTTTCGGGAGCTATTTCTACACGGAGAAATGGAGGAGAGCTGAAGACCCGGAGAGCTGGAGACCAGTAAAGCTGGAGACCCGAACCCGGCCTTGTTGTGTAACTTGAAAGGGAATTTGTGTCAGGCGTCTGTCTGCGTATGCCAAGTGCGTGCCCAGCTCATAATCGCATCCTTAACCAGCACTCCCATTCCGCTAACCATGTTGTTCCGCTCGTAATTATTTTATTAAATGTTGTATAAGCCCCACAAATATGGAATAATTGCACTTGGTTTTCGCACTTTTTAATTGCTCAATGTGGGTGCAACCTTGTTTTTTTTTTTTGGCTTACTGGGACAAGTTCAAAGAGTGGCTCCTTGGGGCCATATAAAATGCACCCGTCAAACTTCAAACTTTCCTCAGTAATTGCGAACCCTCTCGTTGCATGACCCACAATAATTTATTTGGCCCTCTCGACTGCACTGGGACTGCCCGCCCTGCTTCTCGTGTGTGTTCTTTTTTTGTGCGTAAATTTAATTAGTTGCTAGATAAGAGTGGCCCAAAAAAAGGGGTAACAGTTTATCACAAGTTGTGGCAGAGTCAGACAAATTATCAGAGGAGATTTAGGGGCCATAATGTGACACACATTTGCACAGATAAACCGGAGGGGATTATTGGGAAATATCGGGTTTTTGGCTTGTAAATTACAACAGGAATTGGGTTATATGAATGTTTGTTGGTTTGGTATTAGGTTTGTTAAATAAAGGTCTTGCTTTGTGATATAGAAAAAACAGGTTTAAAGCCTTGGTTGCCTTGTTTGTCGGTGAAACCAGAGCAGGATCAAGAACCAAAGCAGTCTGGGCCAGAAACAGGAGCAACATAAAGTAGAAAAAGAACGCTACAAACGGTTGTCGCAATCAATTACGCGACATTTTAATTATGCAGCAAGGGTTAAGGTGCCAGGGGAATACCCGGCGAGTCCTGTAGCCAGATGCAGCAGCAGGACACATCGTCGGGCGCATTGAACTTTGATTTGGGCCAGGCCAGGACAGGACCAGGACCTGTTAGTCAGTTGGTCAATTGACAACAAACAAGATACGATTCATGTCAGAATATTTATGTTGTGTGACTTGTGACTAACAGATAAATACAAAGTATGTACAAATTAGAACGAGGACAACGACTAGATTAGCTTAGGCGTAGGAACTATCAATTGGGGAACTGAGTGTGAATCTTAGTCGATGACAATGACCTCCGGCTGAGCATTGTTGTCCCGCTGCTCCTCCTCCTCGTCGTCCAAGAGCGGCATCGATAGCATCGGATATTGCCAGAGCTTTTGCTTGTCCTTGTTGCTGGGCTTCTTGGAGGAGATCAGGGTGCGACGTTTCAAACGCTTCAGTTTCTTTTTCTCACGCTTTTTCATCTTCTCCTTGGCCACCTCCAAAATGGTGCCCCTCAGGGCCAGGCGATAGTTCTTCAGATTGCAAAGTTCCTGGGCCAGGATATCATCATTGTCGTTACTATCGCGGGCGGGAATTTGGTTCTCCAAATCCTCCAGGTGCTCCAATTCCTCGTCGTCATCTGTTAGCTCATAATCAGTCCAGGACTTGGACGTCGTCTGTCTGTGGAGCTTGAGCAGCTCCTCGGTGAGCATGAGCTTCGAGGTGGCCCACTTCATCACCTGGTGCTTCTTGCAGCCCATTTGCTGGCGATAGCTGTACAGGTGAAATGTCAAGTTTGAGGCCACCTGTGGCTGTGGCGCTGGGTCCTCCTCGGAGCTTGTTGCCACCAGTTTTTCCGACTCCTCGAGAGGGGAATTCGGTGATGTTGCGGCACCAGTGACTCGTGCCTCCGCACAGGACACCTTGCGATCCATGACATTACCCATGTTGTAGCCGATCTCGTGGTTCGATTGCTTTTGACAGCTGCAATCCTTCATCCCTCAAACTTATATGCCACGAAAAGGTAGAAACGTCTGCCTCTGCGGACTGTCCTTTACCTGGCGAGGAGCTTTACCTGAAGGATAATAAGGGCCGCTCAGGCGTTGCTCTTTTATGGCCTGAAACACCTGGTGGGGATTAAGAAAAAGTTGACACAACTATCCGCTTCGCTGCAAAATCTTTTAAATCTGTTTTAGGGATTCTTATAGACTCTCCCAACAAATTGGTTATTACCTGCTTAAGCTTGAGACCTCGCTTTGACTTTCCCTTCAACCTTTTAATGTTTTTGGAATTACTTATTGTTTTTAGCAAGTTTGTCAGCTTTATTATTTCCTTATTATACACCAATATAAAAAGCAAATTAACTCAGAACTCTGGTTCGGAATGCAATTCGAGTACATAGTCGTCAAAATCTGATTAATTAGAATTCATGGGCTGCTGTGATTTGACGTATGTATTTGGGTCAAAGTATTTGGAGTATTCCCTTTATTAATTATTGTTAACAACAAATTAATCTTATTTCGGAGAGCAATTGCAGTTTTTAATTGGGTCTTGGAAACGAATTGAATATTTACTTTTTATTCATTAAGATTTTAATTGAAGTACATGTGGCTTTTGACAATCATTTATCGTTTGGCCTTTAATACCACCAGAAAACCTGAAATGTGTACATAATAAGAACTTTAAATCTATATTTCTATATTATATTATTTTCTGAGTATATCAAATTTTAAAATTATGATAACTTGGTCAAAACTGCACTAATTTAAATTCGGAAATATTTTTTGTTTTAGATTTTGTCAGGTTAACAAATCAGGATATTAAATTTAACTTAAAACAAAAAAAATATTTTTTCAATTTTTTACAAATTTTAATGAATTTACCAAATTAAAAAAAAAAATTAAACAAAAGTTTTTTAGCTACCATGTCTGTTCGATTTGTCTGTTAATGCTGATCAAGAATATATATGATTTATAGGGTCGAAAATGACTCCTTCGCTGCGTTTTAAGCTTCCTACTAAAAAAAAGAACACTGCAAAATCCAAGTTTCACACATCGCTTTGTTTCAATCTGTTTACAAATTGGAAAAAGGCCTATTTATAAATTAAATGAAAAGAAAAAGAAAATCTAAACTGTCGAAGAAATGTGCACAAAGTTTTTAAGTTTGTCGTAAAATCTTATATATTTGTGGTACAAAAAATATAATTTCTGCAATATTATAAATATAATTTGTAAGTTTTAACTTCTACTATATATAATGAAAATATACTCAAATCTATTGGTCTTACTATTTAATAATATTTTTATAAATATTACAAACAACCTCTAAATTTATTTGAAACATATATGGCCTTAATATACCAATAGTTCAGAATAAAATGATATGCTATGACCAGATCTTAAACTCTGCGAAATCGGTGATATTTACCTGATTCCTGAAGGAAAGGATTCCTTGCAAATTGGCAGACAATTCTAAGATCACGTAATATAGCTTGGAAAACATCTGTCGTTATGCAGGTAAAACTTAAAACCCAACCATATATCTATAAGAATTTCCAAGCTCTCATGTCAGGTAAAACTTGAGCCTTACTTTCAAATCCCTAAGCTACCCAAGAAAACCCTCAGGAAAGTTACCTGCAGGAACATACAGGCGCATGCAGGCTAGATTCTCCCCGACACATTCTTACCTGTCTTCGCATATAAGCCACCCGAATCAACCGCATCCTTATCAGTCAACGCCCAACAGTCATGGACCAAGCTGCTAATTCCAAGAAGCTCCTCATGTTCCGCACTCCCAACGAGGAGGCCCAACACAACCAGATTTTCATCTTCAACTCGCCGATTGACTACAAGGACCAGCAGCTGATTGTCTACCAGAAACCGGGAATGCTGAATGGAGGAGAGCCGGGACCAGGGCCGGGATTCGGCTACTGTGTGGTGTACAAGCGGGATCACTATGTGATCAACAATCCCCCCAACTTCCAGAGTCCCACGAAGCGTAGCTTCCTCAACGAGTGCATCCGGCAGCTGTATTTGATGAACGGCATGTTTCACAAGATGTACTGGTGCAGCACCAGCGCCGTGGCCCTGAGCACACCCACCGAGGTGTGGCACCAGGTCAACAGCTGCCTCCAGCCAGAGCGACTCACCGCCAAGACGGAGAGCCTGAAGCGCGTAAAGCGACAGCTGTTCCGCGAAGAACGCGGAGATCGTAAGAACCCGAGACCCCTAAAGGGTAAGGTGTGGGGCACCCAGGTCTTCTTCTTCAAGTCGATGCGTGAGAAGCTGGGCAGGCGACATGTACGCCGGGGCTACCTCAAGATCGCCCGCCAAACGGCGCTGCAGGCGATGATCTGTGAAAATCTGCAACGCGAGATGATCTGCACGCCGGCGGTCTGCCGGACCGTGATCAGTGCCGCCGAGGGCATCTTCAATGTGAATGCCGGCGTCATTGGCGACATCTGCAACTACCACGACAATGCGGCGCGACACCAGCCCGCCGTGGAGGGTCGCCTCACGGCTGGAGAGGTGCGCCTAAGGAACAACCAGGCCTGCCGGCTGACACAGCGAGCCAAGCGACTGGAGGCCATGTTCATACACGAGCAGGTCCGCAGGGCTGTCCAGAACCACCAACTTATCCTGGAGGAGTCTGTGCGTTCGATCTACTATGCCAAGGAGCTCTTTCGGCTTATCGAGGATCACGAGGAGTTTGTCTACACGGACAACAAGATCCTGGGCAAGAGTTGAATTTGTCGTCCTTACACTAGGCCTAGCCATGGATCTTGTACTTCCATTTACTTTACAATTGTTACAAACAGACTATAATTAACATAAATTGATTAAATATAAAAATATACAATTAAAGAAGTCAGTTCTGAATTTATAATCAAGAAAATCAATAAAAATAAATATATTTTTTATTAAAAACCCAAAAAGATACTATAATTTTCTTGTTGATAATCATTTAAGTAAATTTATCATAGATAACTTTAAAAATGAATTAATTAATGCTGTATCTTTATTTTCCTTGAAACCATCATTAAAAGGTTTCCTTTAACATTGCAAATGGAACTGCTACACAATTAGTATATTTCATATAATTTATATATTAAAAAACATTTCTTACAAAAATATTTTAATTACAGAATACAAAATGAACATTTTCACAAAATTCGTTGCTTGTATGATTTGGAATACTATACTGAAGTAGAAAATATATTTTAAAAATATATATTTATATATTAAAATTTGTGTGTATGCATGAACAATGTAAAATAAATGATGCAAGCTTGAAAGTAGCAGATTCCCTGGCAGATCCTTGGTTGTATCGATCCCTTGGGGTTACGTGGGTTGTTGCTGCTCTATCAGCTTGGAGTGAACGTCCATAAGGCTCTGAAAATATGTTATAATTTTAAGATTAGATTTGGAATTGGACAAATAGATAAATACATATTTAAAAACTATCAGGATTCTCTTGAGATGAAGTCTCTTAAAAGTATACTAGCAAATAAGTTCTCCATAAACTATTGATATATCACATTGTATTAAATAAATATCTCACAAAGATATAGTATCTTAAAACTAAGCAAAAGATGGCTTGTAATCTTCAGGTCTTATCTGTGGAATACTGGTTACTATTTACTGGTAATCTTAAGCCTTAATCATTTAATCCTATAGAGAATTTATCTTATGCATAAAAATAAGAAAATAAAATCTCTTATAACATACTTTGAAGGCTTTTATAGTAATTATTTAATGTTCTATGCTAGTTTTAATTTCTTTGCTATTTTTATAAGCAGGAAAAATGCATAAACAAATAAATTGAACTTTATTTTATTGCCTCTTAAAAATAGTAGGTATAGCTTAAATTTGTTCTTTAAGTCTTGGTATACATTTTTGTAAGATCCAGGGGCCAGAGGCAGCCTTCTTTTCTCCAAATCCTATTTCCTTTGGCATTTTGTTTTCTTTCATATCAGGAGCAGTCTTATTGTATTTATATTGTATCATATATTTTAAGCTTTATGGAATAAAACCATTCAAAAAAGCATAGAGTTTGTAAAAAGTGTTTGGTATTTCGGGTTAAATCTAAATGAATCAAAAGATACCTTACTCAAAAATCAGTTTATGTAGCCCTCCTGCTGGGCGCCTTCGTCTAGATCCCTGAGGATGCCCTGTGAATGTGTGGGAGTGGCCAGTCAGCCAGTCAATATAATAATATATAATCCCGATCAACCTTTTAACCAATAACCTCCAACCCTGTAAGCCAGTATATTACATGCAAGTCCTTAAACCTAATCAACAACCGTATAAGGTTAAGCACTTAGATTACATTTTTGCAGAATTGTACTATTGTGCCTTGGCTGTTATCAGACCAACACCTTGGAAGGCAAGCTACTCCAGCACCACAACTACTACCCAGTTTGCTCTACAAAATCGGGTGAATCGAGGGCGGGCATACCTTGAAGTACTTCACCGTCTTCACTCTCAGCTCCAGGGTGGCATCCTCATCACAGATCATCAGAGTGTTGGCATGCTGCTGGAAGGCACTCACTGTCCACATATGGTTCACACCCTCCTCAATGGCCTTGTACAGGGCGAACGCCTTGTGGGCTCCCGTGATGAGAATCATTACTTCCTTGGAGTCCATGACGGTACCCACGCCCACGGTTAGCGCCTGCTTGGGCACCTTGCTCATATCGTTGTCAAAGAACCGAGCATTGGCCTCTAGTGTATCCTGCGCCAGGGTCTTCACGCGGGTCCTAGACACCAATGAGGATCCGGGCTCGTTGAAGGCAATATGTCCGTCGGGTCCAATGCCGCCGATGAAGAGCTCCACGCCACCGGCCTCCCGGATCTGATCCTCGAACTTGTTGCACTCGGCCACCAGATCGGTGGCATTGCCATCCAAAATATGCACGTTTTTGGGATCAATGTCGATGTGCTTAAAGAAGTTGTGCCACATAAAGTAGTGATAGCTCTCGTGGTGATCCCTTGGGAGGCCTATGGGTATTTAAGGGAATATATTAAAAGCTTATCAATCTATATTATTTAAGGTAAAGGTTTTGGAGTGGTATGCTCCGACTTGGGATTCAATATGCATTTCTGGATATTCTTTATCAAATTTAAGCATTTAATTCTAAAATAGGTTAAATATCAACTTTACCACCTTCAAAAATCGTTATACTTGAATTATCCTTGATTTTAAATCTATTCTCAGGGGATTTCTCCGGAACTCACCCACATATTCATCCATATTGAAGGTTTTTACATATTGAAAGGAAACCTTTCCCTGCTTGTGAAACTCAATTAGCTCTTTGTACATTCCGAGCGGAGTGGATCCCGTGGGCAGGCCCAAAACAAAGTATCTGAAACATAGTAAAGTCTGTTAGAAGATAATTCATCAAATATAATAACATAAATCCATACTTATCGGCACTTGGCTTGAAGTCATTGATCCGTTTCATCACATATTTGGCGGCCCATTTGCCCACCGAATCGCTGGTCTCCAATATCACCAACCTCATGTTTAAGCTGAAAGTATTTAAAAATGACTCATTTAAATTTGGTTTAGGAGTTGATTTAATAAGTTATTAATAAGGTTATCAATACTATTTATAAGTTGTGAGATTATATTACAAAAAAAAAACACGTACCAAAGAAAACACAAACGAGTGATAAAGAAAATGCCTTCAGTAAGTCAAGCTTGACATATGACATCGATTTCAATATTATTATTATAAATATTAAGCAATTATTTTCCACCCATTTATCTCTTTGTTTACAGAAGCAGAAAAACAAGACTACCAGCTGTGAGCTGTTTTCGAACTGGAAAACAAAGACCACCTTATCGCCACAGAGTATTGAGTCGCCCAGCGTGTGGGAACACTGTCCAGGATTTAGATTAGATTTTGATATTTGGCTGGGATAAGATATTCTAGAGCATACTTCTCATTCAACTTTTGTGTGTTCTTTTTATTATAGTGGGTGTGTGTGTGTGTGTATTTGTTTATTGTTGTACTCGAGCGATAAGCCACTCGTCGTACTCCCCAATTAATAACAATTAACCCATTTATGGCGTTGTCCCCAACGAAAAACACTCTCGCTCTCACTTGGCAACGCGATTTGTACTTGAATTCACGGCTAAAAATTGTTACTCACCTTCAGCAGCTGCTTATTTATTATTATTATTAATATGCGCTAATATTATTTGCAAGTGGCGGCAGTGTTTTTTCGCCCTGAGCTCTAAACTGAAACTGTTCAATTGTTTAATTCGACTGGCAATTTATGCTGACTGGAATTCGCTCTCTGGCAGCTGATAAAGAACTTTTGCCGAACGCTCAAAATGCAGTGGGAATCGCAGCGACAACCTTGAGATACATTTCGTTATCACTCGCGGGTCGGGGTTGTGCGGTCAGTGAGAAATAAATATAGCTTATTTAATATTAAACTAGCATATTCTTGCAAAATTACTCTAAATGCTTTATAAAATAAGGACAATATAGATATTATTTTTACTACGTGCGGTTTTTGGTATAAGATATATTGGTATATTTATATGCCACTTTAGCTATTTTCCCGTTAAATTTGTATCTTTTGGAAAATCAGATGTATCGCTCAGAAAAGAAACACTCAAAAGTCAAAAGCCGGTTATTGCTCTCATTAGAGCTGGAAAAAAATCGATTAATAGTTTTTTTTAATTGTGCGATATATCGATATACATTATCAGAATCAAAGAATAAAAATATAATTATATTTGATGAATATACAAGCTTAAAGCGCGTTTTTTTTATGGAAACAAACATGTTTTCAGCTTTACTCAGCATAGACACTCTCTGCTATCGATAATTCACTCAAAGCGATGGTACTTTGAGCCGTTACAGCCTTGAGTGCGCGCACACTCACACACACACTCACACATTTAGAACTGAATTTAAAATCTAAAAATAACTCAACGCGGCGAAGGAAAACGCGAAAGAAATGACGAAACGAAAAGGGCCGAAAGTGAAATGAATACCCTGGAATGCCTGAAATACCAAGGGTATATTGTATAGAGAATAAGGTATTTAAGGTAATATAAAAAGAAGTTGTAGTTCTATTATCAGCCTAATTTTTAGTAAACATCTTTTGTTATTTTTATTAAACATGGTTTTCTTTATTTTTTATTATTATCAATAGCAATTACATACTTAAAAAGTAGTTTCGATTCATTTACAATCGTCTCTTGTGTACAAAATAGTCAGTGTGGGCGCTGGATTTGTTTCTGGCCGGCGTAAAACGCGACCACGCCCACTCATAAAAATGCGACGGATCGCTGAGCGTTGTTAGTTATTGTTGTACATTCTTGATGTTGTTGTTATTGTTGCTGTTGTAATGTTTGTAGAATGGCTGCAGGAAGCTCGAAACCGGTTTATGCCGGGAGAAAGCGGTCACAGTGTACCATTATGGCCAAGGCTAAAAAATATATATTGCTGGCTTTTTGTCATTATTTTCTATATGTATAAATGTTTATAGGTATAATGTATATTGTATTTTATGCTGATTGTACAAAAAATACTTAAATAAATAAGTGTTTTGTCTGTAGACGCTTCTGCCTCTGCTGTTGTTGTTCTGGATCTTGTCCTCCTGTGTTGTTGTTTGTCTCTCGTTGTTTGTGAAGTCAGTGCCGGATTATTGCTTACAAAACTAATTTCTTAAAGAAAGTCGTGTGTTTGTGCGCAAGTCCATCGAAAATATTGTTTTCTTTTGCAATATTTTCGAAGTTCTTAACGCCACTAAAAATACATCCAAGTGAAAGAACGTAGGGGCAAGTTGGAAGATCTATCTGGCATAGAGATATGAGCATCTATGCCATATAAAAATTACAAAAGCTTGCCTAATGAGATAAACATATAACGTGGAAAGAAATCGTGTCAGAAATAGAAGTTATAAACTACACGTTTTTTTGATAGGGTAAAATTACAGAAGTGAAAGTTGACGAAACGGAAATCATCGCTTGGCTGCTTGGGCAGACCTTGACAAATATTGTTTTTGATTAAATTACTGGCGCACGGCCACAAAAAATAACTTAGCTGATTACTACATATCTCTGCGTGTTTGTGGTGGTGTTTGTTTTTTTCCCCTTCTTTTTTTAGGTTTTGTTTTTGTCTGGTTCAAAAGTTACATAATGGCGCACTTTTCGCCGGTCTGCCCCTCCGGATCGCCCTGCTGGTGATAGAGCTGCTCGTTGCCATCCACGGCACTGATGCTGCGCCGGCGACTTAGACGGGAGGAGGAGGTGTGCGTGGAAACCACCCTCTTGATGCGATCCAGATTAGCCACAGCCTCGCCATCGGCATTCAACAGGATTGTCCTAGTGTTGTCTGCCGAGATCCACTTCTGGGACTTCATCACAAGGCTCGACGGTGGTTCGTGCGAAGCCTTTGCGTCGGCCGACCACACGGTCACCACGGCATTCGAATCGATCTTCACGGAGCGATGGAACTTGTAGGTGGTCGACGGACCTCCCTCGTTGATCATACGCTGCAATTGCCAGCCGCCGATGGCCACCTCTTCGGCTCCCTTGTTGTACAGCTTCACGAACTTGCCCTCGGGATCGATCTCCTTGATCTCCACGTTGCCCTTGGCACTGGCTGAGACGTAAAAGTCGGAAAAGCTGCGATCCTCGGCCTCATCAACGCGCTTGCGCTTCACGGCACCGGAGTGTGTGTGGCGAGAGGGCGTGGCTCGGGTGCTGCCGCGTAGCGACTGGCTGAAAGACTGCACGGTGGCAGTGTTTGCCGGAGTAATATTGAGGCGCGCCTCCTCGCCGACCAGCAGCTTGTCGTAGGCCGCGATTTCCAAATCCAGAGAGACCTTGAGAGGAAAATCATGAATAGTATAAAATATTGAAACCCCTTGAACCCAAAACTCACCTTGATGTCCATGAGGTCCTGGTACTCTTGCAGTTGCAGCGCCATTTCGTCACGCAGGCGAATGAGCTCCTTCTCGAGCAGGGCCACCTCTTGGCCATGGCGTTCGCGATCGTTGTCAAGCTGCTGCTCCAGTTCGCGAATGCGTACATTGAGCAAGGCGTTGGTCTGCTCCAAGTCGTTGATCTTGGCATTAAGACCATCAATGCGGACACGAGTGCTGCGGAGCTCCTCAATGGACTTGTGCGTGGTGTTGTTGGTGCGGGCAGCGGCCTCCTGCATGCGGCGGATCTTGTCCTCATACAAAGACTCAATGTCATCACGGTTGATGCGCATCTGTTCCTCGTACTGGGCGCGCAGCTCCTGCAGCGACTGCTTCAGCTTGGCATCATACTCGGAGCTAAGGCGTCCATCGATCTCGCTGTACTCGGTCTGGCGGATGCGACGCGACTCGTTGACCTCCTGCGAGTGGACCTGGTCCTTGAAGGACAGCTCTTCGCGCAGGCTCTGGATTGTGTTCTCCAGATCGACGCGGGACAGCGTCTCCTGCTCCAGGTTCTTGCGTGTGTCCTCAAATTGTTTGCGCAGCTTCTCCAGCTCACGGAGCGCATCATTGAGATCGTCGGTGGCCTTCTTTCGATCAGCGCACGCCTGGGTGTATTTGTTGCCCAGCTCACTGGCACGCGACTCGTACATGCGGGCATTGCCTGGCGGGGTGTGAAAAAATCAATCAATTTAGTTATCCGGGATTTAGGGGTGGGTTGATCGGCTCTCGGGGAGAACATATTAGGGGAGGAGGTAAATCTATTTATTTAACGTTCTCACTCTCCAAATGAATGAATACTTTCCAGCTCTCAAGACTTACCCTCTGCGGTGGTGCACTCCTTCGTCTTCTTTTCCAGCTTGGCCTTCAGCTCCTCGTTCTCCTCCCACAGACGCTTAATGTCGATCTCGGCGCGTGCCCGATCCCGGGCTGTGTCGTCCAGCAGGCGACGTGTCTCCTCCAGCTCGCCCTCATAGATGTTCTTGATGTTGGTGGTCTCCCTGGTAACAGTGTCCCTGGTCGTCTGGACCTCGATGCTCAGCCGGGAGTTCTCCGTCTCCAAATTGCGCACGCGGTCAATGTAGGTGGCCAGGCGGTCGTTCAAATTCTGGAGCTCCACCTTCTCGGCGACGCGCGAGTGGCGCGTGGGGCTTAGTGGGCTGGAGGCCTGAGACGACGACGGCGGCGCCGGCTGGTGGTGGTGCTGCTGGGGACCGGCCGATGGCGCCCGCGGGGTGGAGGTGCTGCCGGGCTGCGGCGTGGCGGTTCCAGCACGTCGGGATTTGCTCGACATTTTCACGCTTTTGAGAGGGGGCAAAAAATCAACAAATAACACGTGAGTGGCGGTGACCTCGATACACTGAAATATGTTATTTTTGCGCCACGAGCTGGTGCGACCGTTTGATAAAATTCCAAACAGAAACAGAAAACGAAACCGAAATGGAAAAAGTGGAAACACACAAAACGCTCAAAAACAGAAGCAGCAGCGAAACGAGTTTATCACACGCACACACGTACGCCGCTTTCCACTCAAGAGACTGTACTAAAGCGGACGAAGAAAAAGCGGTGGAGTGAGTGAGTTTGCGGCGTTTGTTTATGGGCGTGGGGCAAAGGCGCGGCCTCCTCCGCCTTTTTCGAAGTTAAAGTAACGCTTTAATCAATAACACTGGGAAGCCCGAGAATGGCTTTCGATAGGAGCCAGGAAATTGGACAATATGGCGGTTTTA
This sequence comes from Drosophila nikananu, assembly GCA_008042635.1. Classification (NCBI taxonomy): domain Eukaryota; kingdom Metazoa; phylum Arthropoda; class Insecta; order Diptera; family Drosophilidae; genus Drosophila; species Drosophila nikananu. The sequence continues at coordinate 35,576 of VNJV01017443.1, forward strand.
ATTCAAGATTTGCGGCATTTTCCGCATCGGCAGGCAGGGGGGAATTTCGACTTTGAGTGAAATTGCTTGGACGCTTTACCGCGGTCTAATGCGGTCGTTCGGCGGTCTTTTGCACAAACCTTCAAGGTTTACTAGAGGCAGATCCACTCACCTGTGTTTTGCAAACGAGCGAAGGAGCACAAATTGTAAAATTAAATAATTTTCTGCAGAAAACGCGGCAGACGCTGAATTGAAATCGTTTTTACCGATATTTAGAAATGACTGTCAAGATGACATCGATGTTTTCGACATCTTGGCGATGTTTGCCGATGTTTTTGTTATGCGATGCATCGAAAAAAGCGAGTTGGCAGCATTGTTGATTTAAATTTTAAATTTTTGATTTTAAATTTAGATCGCGGGAAAAAATTAAAAACAGCGGACAGAATTCCAGCTTTTTTTTTAATGAAAACAAGTTTATTTAATTATAACTTTTATTTTAGTGATGTTTTAATTGAGTTTGATAGTTAAAATGTTACAAATGTATTTCGATCGGCACACTTTTCAATTACCACCTGCTTAGCCACAGTAGTCCAAGGGGTTTTCGAGATAATTTACGTTTTTTTAAACTTGAGCACCCTCCGAAACTATTGTTTAAAAAATTTAAACCTATGAATTTATATCCATATTTTCAATATATTTTTGAGTGCGGCTCATTTGACAATATGTAAGAAAAAAATATAGATATAAATTCAAAAGACAATATTCCCAATACATATAAATTAAAAAAAAATAAATTAATTTGGGGTAGGAAAGGCGATGTATATTTCGCATTCACTATCACAAACGCGCCTTGGTACGCGAGAAACGTTGAAATCGCTAACGACCTCAACATCCCCTCAATTAGGGAGCAAATAAACCGCCACTCAAGTCGCTACAGCGATCGGCTTCAGGCCCACACTAACCACCTAGCGTCTGCATTGGCTATCCCGACGACCAGGCGAAGGCTGAAGAGGCGGCATCCAGGAGACCTTTGGACTAGAGGGAGGGAAAGGACGCGAGTGCTACTCCAGTAGCCAAAAACTAATTTCCATTGTTAAAACAAATCTGTATTTCTATCCTTGCTGTTATGTTCCTTGTTATGTTTGTTAATATTATTAGTCCCTATGTTTTATAACCATTTAATTGGTTGATCAACATAAAATAAATTAAAAAAAAAAAAAAAAAAAAAAATATATTTCGCTATATATTGAGTGAGTGCAGATTTTCTCTTCAGTTCACCTAATTCTGTTAAGAATTCTCGGTCACTCTCGTGTTAATTTCCCCATATAAAATTATGTTAAAAATGCTGTTAAGAATTCTCGAAAACATCGATAGAAGTATCGTTTGCAACATGTTTTAAGTGTGACCAGCAGCTGTAGAAGAGAAAATCCGATTTTTGTGTTCATGAAGTAAAAATGCAACGCCATTCTTGAAAACATCGATCGGTCACTCTGGAATTTTTTTTTGCCTAGTACGTCACGTTGGTGTACAAATTTTTGCTGAAATCGCGTTAAAAGTTGTAATTCAAAGCGACTAACGTGTGCAAAGGGTGAGTTTCACCGTTAAGTAATTATTTCCGTTGAAAAAATCACTTTGCGAAATTCATATTTCGAGTTTTCTCGAAATACATGTAACCGGTGTGATGAAAAAAAAAAAAAACAAGATGGCGGAGGGTACGCCGGCACCGGCTCCTCTTTTTCTGCGCGCATTTTCCGTTTTACACATGTAACTGTAACTTGCATACTCACGCGTCCCAAATTTGTCCGCAGCATATACATTTGTATTTACAGCCAGAGTCTCTAGGTAACTAACAGCACAAGAATGGCCGATAACGATGATCTTCTCGACTACGAGGATGAGGAGCAGACCGAGACCACGGCGGTGGAGACACAGGAGGCGCCCAAGAAGGATGTCAAGGGCACCTATGTGTCCATTCACAGTTCCGGCTTCCGTGACTTCCTGCTCAAGCCGGAGATCCTCCGTGCTATTGTAGACTGCGGCTTCGAGCATCCCTCTGAGGGTGAGTACTGATGGGAACCATCGCAGGTACAGTCTCACAACTAACAATGTGTCATTGCAGTTCAGCACGAGTGCATTCCGCAGGCCGTTTTGGGCATGGATATCCTCTGCCAGGCCAAATCCGGCATGGGCAAGACGGCTGTCTTCGTGCTGGCCACACTCCAGCAGCTGGAGCCGTCGGACAACAACACCTGCCACGTTCTGGTCATGTGTCACACCCGTGAGCTGGCCTTCCAGATCAGCAAGGAGTATGAGCGCTTCTCCAAGTACATGCCAACAGTTAAGGTGAGTCTGAAATTAGATTAGTGAGTAAAGACTATGTTAACAATGATAAATCGATAAACTAAATCTTAACCCTAACCTACATTACGTTTACAGGTTGCTGTGTTCTTTGGTGGTCTTGCCATTCAAAAGGACGAGGAGACCCTCAAGAGTGGCACTCCACACATTGTGGTGGGAACCCCCGGTCGTATTCTAGCTTTGATCCGCAATAAGAAACTTAATCTGAAGCACTTGAAACACTTTGTTCTGGACGAATGCGACAAGATGTTGGAGCAGCTGGGTAGGTTTCCTTAGCCCCCCCTAAAACCCTTTGAAAATGAGTTCTAATTAATTCTTGAAATCTTTAATTCCAGATATGCGTCGTGACGTTCAAGAGATTTTCCGTAGCACACCGCATGGAAAGCAAGTGATGATGTTCTCTGCCACATTGAGCAAGGACATTCGTCCCGTTTGCAAAAAGTTCATGCAAGATGTAAATATCAACGTGTTTATAACCAAAATGCTCGTACTTCTCCACCTCGCATCCACCGCTATCACGACAATTAGTCATTATTTCCAATGTCGATTTACCGACCTCAATTTCCATGTTATAAGCCAACCACCATCTTGCAAATGGTTAATCGTGTAAACCAGAAAACGTCCAATAGCTCTGAGCGAGCTTAACCCGAATCGAAAACGCGTTAGCTGTTGACTGCCATACACCATTTTCTAAATGGTTAAACGCGTGAAAGATAAACCGTAACGAAAGTATAAACTACTTCTAACCGCTGAGCCAATCAATTGAAATCAAAATGATTTAACAAACCGCCGAAATGTTCCGGTACAAAATCAGAAAATAAATCAACGAAGAGCTGAAACAACGTCGCCGACCTGGCTGAGGCAAAGCAAATCCTCATCTGTATCCGCACACTTGTCGGAGCGTTTGTTGATCCTCCTCGATCCTCGAGAGCAGTTCAGAGACAGAGTCTAGTTGATGAGATGTGGTGGTAGCGTGGCCGTATGTAGAAAAATCTAAACATATTGTTGTATGTTCCGAGGCGAGCCTAGTCTTAGTTCAAGTCCTGTTTTCCCCCCTTTAAAATTAGACCCCCTTTTATTTCCGTTAAATCTAGCCCATGGAGGTGTACGTGGACGATGAGGCCAAGCTGACGCTGCACGGACTGCAGCAGCACTATGTCAATCTGAAGGAGAATGAGAAGAACAAGAAGCTATTCGAACTGCTTGATGTGCTTGAGTTCAATCAGGTAAGACCAACGGCTTCCAAAGTTAACGGCTTAAAGTTACCATTATCATCCCAATTCAGGTGGTGATCTTCGTCAAGTCTGTGCAGCGCTGCACGGCCTTGGCCCAGCTGCTGACAGAACAGAACTTCCCCGCCATTGGCATCCATCGTGGCATGAACCAGGAGGAGCGTTTGAACCGCTACCAGCAGTTCAAGGATTTCCAGAAGCGCATTTTGGTGGCCACCAATCTTTTTGGCCGTGGCATGGACATTGAGCGTGTGAACATTGTCTTCAACTATGATATGCCCGAGGACTCTGACACCTACTTGCATCGCGTGGCCCGTGCTGGACGTTTTGGCACCAAGGGACTGGCCATCACCTTTGTTTCGGACGAGAACGATGCCAAGATACTTAACGAAGTACAGGATCGATTCGATGTGAACATTAGCGAGCTGCCGGCTGAGATTGATCTGTCTACATACAGTAAGTTTCGAGTTGCGTTTCATTAAGCGAATAACTTCTAATATCCTTTATTTTTATGCACATTTCAGTTGAGGGACGCTAGAGCTCGGAGATGCATGTTAGGAACCCGACAAAAATGCACTTCGAATAGATGAAAACCCACAACAAATCTTTTATAAACCCTACTTTATTACTAAATAAAACAACATTCAGACATTGTGTTGACGTACAAAAGTCGCCGAAGAATATTGTATGCTATTAATATGGGAATGGATTTAACAAGTAATATTTATTATTATTTATTAAGCTATATATTACTCACCCCAGAACATTTAGCCAACCTATCCCAATAAACCATAAGCAATTCCCTTACACTAAGAAAGTCTGTTAATCCTAAAAATAGGTTTATTTTGCGAGTTTTCCCTGCTGATTTGGTAATCCGGAACCCCCTCGGATAGTTTAGTGTGTCCGTTTCAGGACATGCGCAATGGCTCGGAGCTTCCGGCAGCTGCATTGTGACGGATGAAGGAGATGGGGAAGTAGGGGTAGCCCCAAAGAGAAGGTGGAAAAACAGGAAAACAATGTAAGAAAATGCACACGTGCGAAAATGCTGCTAAAAAAATATGTGAAAACGCGACGTAAGGTCAAGATCCTGCTCCTGTTTGCCATCATCGGTTTGTTGGTCATCACCATCATAGTGCTAGGCTCCACTGGACGCAATGCTGCCATCGAATTGCTGCTTGACGAGCGATTCATTGCCCGTGCCTACAGGCCCGGTGGGGGGGATCAGACGCCGGAGAAGCCAGCGGTGGTGGCGGCGGCCGTGTCCCTGCTCCAGCCGCAACGAGACCGCGGCGGAGTGATTGTACCCGAGAAGTATGATGAGCAGAAGATCAAGGCGCGCATCATCCAGAGCAAGATGGATTTGATGAAGCAGCAGCAGCAGCGGGACCATGAGGCAGAACAAGCGGTAGTAAAAACTTGAAAGCATAATAACAATGTTTACTATAATATTATCTCTCTTTGCAGTCAAGGACCACCTTGGATGTGGTGACCACAGCTGTGCACATTTTCTACACCGCCCCAGTGCCCTGGTACAAGTCCAAGAAGCCACCTCCGCCAGCAGCAGAGCACCCGAACGATGTGCCCCTTACAACTCCGCGACCAGTCAGAATCCTCAACACGGCCTTCTATCCAGCTCTCGGTCTGTACAAGCCCAGTAACTCCCTGCTCTCCCAGCACTTTGAGAACATTCGGAGCTGTGGCGTGGGAGTACTCATCCTGAGCTTCACAGGCGGCAAAGCAACGGAGGCGGCACTGATAAATCAAATACTGGAACTGGCGCCGCAGCACAATCTCAGCGTTACTTTCGAACTGAGTGCGGCGGGCAACCAGAGCGTGGAGTATGTGCGTCAGCAGCTGCAGGAGATCTCCTCGTATGCCAGTCTTCCCGGCTTCTACAGGGTGTGGAGTCAATCGCGAGGTGTCTCCCTTCCTGTGCTATATGTGAGCAATGCTTACAAATTGAGTGATAGCCTGGGCAGGCTGTTGTGCCGAACGCCTTCGCTGGTAGAACCAGACGGATTACGAAGGGTTCTGGATGCCTTCTTCATTGGACACATAAGGTAAATCATTAAAAGTGCTTTTATATTTATATTTTGTAATTATATTATTGTTATTATCTCTCAATTAGACTCAAGAGTCATGCGGATGTCCTGCGCCGGTTGTGTTTCGATGGCTTCTACAGTAAACTGCCCAGCAATGGCGCTGTCTTTGCTAGCACCTGGAAGAACTGGTCTTATCTGAAGTCATTTGCTTTATCCTATAAGATGCTATTCGTGCCGACAGTGGGTCCAGGATTTGCGGAGAGAAATAAGTTTCCGCGACACGGCGATATACAGCGGCATCGCAGCAATGGAAGGGTGAGTTAAGGCATCTCTATTTCGTCTCTCGATGCTCAAGGTAATCTTTCGATCTTTACAGTACTATGGAGTAGCTTGGCGAACGGCCATCCTGAACCACGTGGGCTTCATAAACATTGCCAGCTACAACAACTGGCCCGATGGCAGCCAAATCGAGGAAGTAATGCCCCGTGCCGGTTTTCTGGACTATAATCCTGGCTCTCGAACCAAATATCTCGATCTCACGGCCCACTGGGTGGGCAACTTTCTGAAGACGCGCCAGGAGGCGGCGGCAGCGGCTGCACCGGCATCGCCCCAGAACTGCTACGAGCTGCTAAACGGGACTATATGCTAGACGGCGCAGCTTCCAAATACGGAGGAGATAATCCTAGTTACTTTAGAGAAGCAATAGCAACAATTGCAGGCCACACACAATTACTTTCTACGGTTAACGAGAGTCTTCTGCTACACATATATATACACTACCTATATATTATATAGATACATATATATATATCGTTTTTTGATAGTGATATTTTATAAAAATTCAGAATAATTCGATAAATCAAGGGAATGATTTTGATAATCATCGTAACGTCGGAATTTCTTTGCAGAATATTCAGAAAAGTGTTGGAAAAAAGCAAGAAACTTCTCCATATCCTGCAAATAACCCTCGACGAAAAAGCAAAGAAAGCAATTCAAATTGATATCAATTAAATGAGTAATTCTAGAGCCAGACATACTTTTTTATTAAATCTATAATACTACTTAGCTTTCAATTATTGTAGGACATATAGAGAAGAACAATATATCATAACTTAATGCCATGCCATATTATGTAGACACCAAAGGAAATTATCGTATGTTAAAACGGATATAAACTAAACTTAAACACTTGTTGAACGATTGGTACTTGAACAAATTTTAACTTTATTACCATGAATAATATATGAATGAATTACTTATCTAAGCTTTAATAGTTTAGTGCCAAAAAATTATTACAAAAAGTTGTTTCATTAGTTGGGAAATATTATTTTTATTTTTAAATACTTATAATTTTAAAGAAGCAATTGAAAATACCTATTGAAGGGCAATACACTAAGTAACCCAACACTGGGTAACACAGTTGACAGACTGTCCGATTGACAGAATCAGAAAGCTATCAGAACGAGAAATGCACAAAAATTCATTTGATTATCATGTCTCAAACCCCGAAGAAAACCCCAGCCAAGGGCAAGGGCCGCAACCAAACTGCAGTTAAGGGATGCTGCTGCAAGCGATCGCAATGTATTAAAAACTACTGCGACTGCTATCAGTCCATGATGGTTTGCACTGAGCTGTGCCGCTGCGTCGGTGAGTTTAGAGCTCATACCCAATTCAATCAGAATTCCACGACTCTTCTCTCAGGTTGCCGGAACACCGAGGAGAGAATGGCGGTCGAGCCCCGTACCGCGTCCAGGAATGCTGTAAAGAAGGATCGAGCGGCTGCCATGAGTGCCAAGGCAGCGGCAGCTGCTGCTGCTACGAACGCTACGGCAGTGGCTGCCTTGAAGACCAAGGGGGGTACTAATATTCCAGTGCCCGTTACCATTGTGCCGGTCCCACAGCCGACGGTCATGGCTCCAATAAATATCGTACGCGTGGCTCCGGATACCTTTAATGTTGTCCATCAACCAGTTTCAACCGAGGAGTTGATGCCATTAGAAGCCAAGAAAGCGGATGAGGTTCCCACTACCTCTGATGAAGCCAAGGATATGCAGTCTCCTGAAGTGGAGGCAAAGGTAATGGAGCCACCGGATACAGAGTTAAATGAAACCCACAACCTCTTTACACCGGTCATCAATGAAGCCATGTTGATGTGCTCCCTCATTCAGGGCACTGAAGCCGAGGAGCTAGGACTTGACCCTTGCCAGGTTAGCCAGCTTGCCATTGCTGAGTTTACAAAATGCTTCAAGGAGGTCTGCGAAAAAATGCTTAATAATTAAATTAGCTTAGTCTTATATGTCCTTTCATTTTGAAAAGATAAAGATATTTACAAAAGATAAACTAAAAACCATCATTCGACTTTTAGCTAAAGCTCCTTAAACTTAGTTGAAAAAATGCAGAATTTTGTACAGGTGAAGAGGCTACCAATCGGGCGGCTGGAAGATCAGCTCCGTAACAAGCATATCGCAGCTCGTTGTCCTTTGTCGTGAACGCGTTGCCGCTGCTGGTGTGGATTTGTGCCGATCCAGGGGCATCTCATTATCACTGTCGTCTTCCTCTTCAGTGTCCTCTTCGTCCTGATCCTCATCGCTGTCAGTCAGGCGTCTGCGCTTCTTTTTGCCCTCTGTTGAACCTTTTCCAGACCGATATTTCTGCCAAAAGTGTGCCGGCTGGGCAAAGTCAATGTAATGGGGAAATCTCATGGCCAGAGCGCGGCAAAAATTCTCAAAAGAATGCTTAAGATCGTTGTTCATAATGGATTTAAGGTTGCGATGGGTTTCTTCTACATAGCGAAGGCAACGTTCCAATTGCTTGAGCTGCAAGGAAAGAAGGAATTGTAGAGAGGCTTTCCTTAAAGAAATTCTTATAATAACTTACTGGCTCCTCCGATGAGTCCGTCTTTTTTGCCCTGCCCCTGCCGCTTCCTTTGGGCGTTGAAGTACTTGGTCCTGGGTTGAGTGGCGGCGCTTGCTGGACCTCCGCAGGCTCATCCTCGCCCGCCTCGTCGTTATCGCCTTCGCCTCGCGTGCTCTTCTCTTTGCCCTTGCCTTTGGTGAGAAAACAAACGCGACGCATAATAAAGAGCATATCCTGAACAACTGCCATAGCGCCAGGAGTTTCGACAAATACTTGGTCCTTGGTTTTCTCTGGAAATTAAACTTAAATTAGTAAAGATTAAATGTTGGAATAGAAACAGACGCACCTGCCAAGAGCTTGAGTTGCCCAAAGTAAAGCAAGAGTGTGTTCTCCTCCACCGAGGACATGATGTGATTATATAGCAATCGACGATTCTTCGTCATTTCCCCACCCATAAGCGGAGATTTGTAGGTGCTATCGGATCTCACTCCTCTCAAGCTAGCCAGCCCATTCAAATCAAAGGGACACTCCTTGAGGCAATGGTCAAACAACTGCTTCTGGTACAGTCTCCTGTAGCGAATGAAGAACGCATCCGCCTCGCGTGCCACCTCAGCGCTCTCGTCCACCAGGGATGCCAGCATGGATATGAGAATGGAGCCTTTGAGCTTGATATTCCCCGACAGTATGATGTCTTTGACGCAACGGAAGGTGCGTACTCGGGTCATGGAAAACTTGGAGTGCAGTTTGGATAAAATGCACTGGAAGTTGCTCTCCAAAATCGATGGGTGCTTCTTCCCCAGATCGTTCAAGACCACCAGCGTGGTGTTGATTATCTGCGGCCTGTCGTTCTTGGTTAGGATGATGCGGTAAAGCATCGATGCTCGGTTGGCCAGGCGACTGTCCCGCAGACTTAGGCGTCCGGCAATCACAATCATCCAGTTGGTCATGCGCTCGTTTTCCGTATCAAATTGTGATTCACTCAGCTTGGTGCACTCTTGCAGGTACTTGAAAACGAAATCTACGATCCTATGGTCCGGACCCATGGGCAGCATCACAATTATCTCCGTGTAGGCGCCCAACAGACACTGCAGGCGTACATGCTCATCCTGGAAGTTCTCGGCACTTGTCTGTATGCCGGCGGTGAGATCCTCCAGCAACTGGAGTTGCCAATCTGGCGCTTCGACGTCGAGCGATGGAGCCTGGCTTACGGACAGGTGATGAATCTGATTTAGCAGATTCACTGCCGTCGAGATGAGAGACAGCCAAATGTTACCCGTACTGAGGGCTGTTAACAGTCGCTGGAAAAGTTGATTCAGTGCGGCTTTCGAAAAGTTTTTCAGACAGCAGATGATGAGCTGAAGAGCGAGCGACTGATTGGACTGCATGTTGTACGAGGAGAGACCGTTGAAGATGCCAATCAGGGCATCCATATTGTTGGTGATCCGGCTGGACAGAAGGAGTAGCAGTCCCCAGGCATCGGTGGCCATGGAAGTGGACAGATGCGAGATGACAATGTTCACCAGCTTCGGTCTAAGGAACCTGATTTTATTTGGGATTTTCTTAGGATATTAATGATTGCAATACTTACGTGACAAAGGTCTCCCTCTCGAGCAGAACAGCGAATCGTTCCTGCAGGTAAGCTCTGGGCTGCGTCGCCAGAAGTGTACTGATTATTCGCCAGGGCATAAAGTGCTTGGCTTCATTCGAGTACTCCAGGGGTTGAATGTTCTTCAGGACTATGCGATCGAAGCTCTAAAAGACTGAAAGATTAGACCAAGTGGGGCGGTACATAAATTGAGAGAAAAACAGCGCTTACCTGAACGGCCAGCTTTTGCAAACCCACATCCTCGTCGCTCATGAGGCACGCCCATATCCGGCAATAAACGCAAATCAAGGCGAAGCAATTGGAAAATGCCTCTAGCAGGGTTTCCACCATGTCCAGAGCAGATTTTCTCACCGAAGACAGCCGATCTACGGCCAGCAAGGAGACTTCCTTCACGAAATTAGTATTGTAGATGATCAGGGGATTGATGAGCACCAATCTCTCGAGCAGAGCAATACCAGCGGTTCTGGCCAGGCCATTGTCCGCCGCCAGGAATCGCTGATACACCATTTGTGGGACCTTCTTGACCTCCACTTCCAGTTCCTCGTGTCCCTCAAAACTAAAGGCGTATTGTACTATTCCCGGCTTCTCAAAACGCAACTCATGTTGCTCTGCTGATGGCTCTGTCAGTGCCTCCACATTCGCATCCTCGAACTGGACAAATCGAATGCTTTCATCCAGAATTTTCGTGGTCATGGGAGAGCCCTGTTTAAGGGCCAAAACTAGCACCTGACACGCCTTCTTGCGCACCGTGAAAGTCCTGTCGTTAAGGCATCGTATCACCTCTGTCAGGAGTGGCACTTCCCTAGGCACCTTGGACACATCGTGCCGGAAAATGCTCCACTGCACCTCGCTCTGTTGTAGCAGGATTCTTTCGAGTAAATCCAAGGCACGCGTTTGAATCCCCACAGCATCATCGGCTCTGACTGCTTCGAGCACATAATCCGTGCAGGATTTATTACACTTGGCGAAGAGAACTCGATCATATTTGGCCGCATAGCCAATGGCAACCTTCTCGTCGTTGGTCTTCCACTGCAATAAAGTTGGATGAAAGTTTGTGTATGTTTCTATATTGGATTCTGGTTGATCTTACCGCCTTGATGGGATTGGAGACCACACACTCGATGTAGAAATGCAGGATTCGGGTAAGGATTTCCGGGTACTTCTCGATCAGCTGGATAAACCAATCTGAGATGTGTTCTCCGCTCTGCATGGCTCCTCCGCGACGTCCGGCACCAATGTTTTGGGGACTGTCCGTAAAGACGTGCATAGGGAAGGTCTGTCGCAAGATCAGGTGAAGGGTTTCATAGACATCGCCATTATGCTCGTTGGCTATTTCGCCAAACAGCTCGTAGCACTTTGTATGCAAGGCGGGAGCACCTGAAAGAGGGATTCCAAAACGTATTAAATTATATTTGTCATTATTAAAGTAATACAATTCAATAGAAACTTAATGGTTTTATTCCTATCCTAATTAGACCTTGTTTTCTTTTTGTCCGCCCAATAACATAATAATTATGGTCATCAAAAGTTCAAAAATACGTTACGTAGTTTACAAAAATTCAATAAATCCGTGTGACCAGCTCTTAAAAAACTATACAGTTCAACAGCCCTGTCTTTGGCTCCAATCTGGTCACACTTGATCTTACGGCAAGCGAAATTAATTAAATAATTGTGTAAATAAAAAATAAAACTATTGCCAATTACAGCTTGCACACATGTTGGGCTTTCTAAGGATTCAAGGCGCTGTGTCGTCGGCGGGACCGCTGCGCATCCTGGCCACGAAAACCGCCAGCAATGTGACAACAAACCGCTGTGAGTCCACCAAGTCGCCGGCTGCGGAACATTTTGATATAATCATTGGCGGCGGTGGACTGGTTGGAACCACTTTAGCGGCCGCCCTGGCCAAGAATGCCACTCTGGCGGACAAGCGCGTGCTGCTGCTGGAGGGAGCACCGGAATTCAAAGGATTTGATCCAAGGAGTCCCTACCAGAATCGCGTGTCCGCCATCAACAACAACTCCATCGAGCTGTTCAAGTCTATAGATGCCTGGTCGCACATCGAGGCCGCTCGGTACAAGCCTGTCAAGCAGATGCAGGTGTGGGAGTCCAACACGGAGGCTTTGATCCAGTTTCAGCACGACAACTTTGCCAGTGATGTGGCCTGCATCATTGAGAACGATCTGATCCTGGATGCGGTCTATGCGCGCGTTAAGGAGGCCGCTAATGTGGAGATAATGAATAAGGCGAGGATTCAATGCGTACGCCTGCCCAAGGACAACAATACCGCCCTCTCCGAGCTTCAGCTGCAGGACGGGAGGAGCTTCTCCTGCGATCTACTCATCGGAGCGGATGGCGCCAATTCTGTGGTGCGAAAGGAGATGAATGTGGATGTTTTCTCGATGAACTACGATAGAATGGGCCTGGTGGCCACCTTGGAGCTGGGCGAAGACGCCTGCGACAACTCGGTGGCCTGGCAGAGGTTCCTGCCCAACGGACCGGTGGCCCTGCTGCCCCTAACCGACCGACTTAGCTCCCTGGTCTGGAGCACTACGAATGAGCAGGCCAAAAAGTTGCAGTCGTTGCCAGCTGCTGAATTCGTAGATGCCCTCAACGAAGCCTTCTGTCGGCAGTATCCACGCGTGGAGCTGGCCGACAAGGCTGTGCAGGCCCTGAACTCGCTGTTTGGCCACAATTCCAGCCAGCACCAAGTCCAGTATCCGCCGAGAGTGAGTGGCGTTCTAGACAAATCGCGTGCCACCTTTCCTCTTGGTTTCCTGCACGCCTCTTCATACGTTTGCAGTGGGGCAGCTCTCGTGGGAGATGCCGCCCATCGAGTGCATCCTCTGGCTGGACAAGGCGTAAATCTGGGCTTCAGCGATGTCCGATATCTTGTGGAATCCCTGGCCGCTGGAGCATATGCAGGATTCAAGCTGGGCGACAAGCAGCATCTCATCAAATATGAGCGCAAGTGCCTGGCCAAGAATGTGCCCATCATGCTAGGCGTGCACGGTCTCCATACGCTCTACTCCACGCAATTCAGTCCTGTGGTTCTGCTCAGGAGTTTGGGACTGCAGCTGACGCAGAACCTGCCGCCCATCAAGAACATGTTCATGAGGGGAGCAATGGGTCAATAGAAGTTCGGCTTCGGAGACAATAAATGGTCGATGAACGGGGAAATTAAAGCTTAAGTGTTTACAGTTTGCAGAGGAATAAAGTGATTTTATATCGATGGTTTAAAACCTACTTAATGGCTATGTCAATGGCATATATACTAGCTATAGTCCTTAAGATAATGGGCTCATAGGTTGTGCAACTTGGATTCATGATTTTGAAGTAGGAAGGTTGGTTCATTTAATTCCTTTTATAAGAAAACTATCGAATTTGCCTTGAAAAATCAACAAGGTAATAATGTATTTTTCGATATTGAAAATATCCTAAAGTTCTTTATATTTAAATTTTTAATCTATGCCGATATTTTCAACAATCCCATATTCTGATGATATGCAATTTAAATTAATTAACAGAAACTAGATATATTTTTAGCACAAATGAGATTCATTGTATTATAGCTTTGGATTTTGGAAGTTAAATCATGGCGGAGCCTTTTTTTAGGATTTTCCAAACTGCGCTTTAGGAACCTTTTACAAAATAAAATCTTTAAACAAAATTGCACAAAATATTTGCCAAGAAAACACTTAAAAACTTAATCTTAAAAATCTCATTTAACATTCGTTATTCGTTTGGTGGATTTGGATTTTTGGATTTAAGGCACATTATGGTATTTGGCGGAAAATTATACCTAATTTGGCATGGAATTTAGAGCTCCTGATGGCTCTTGGTCAGACTTTCGCCCAGCTTCGGTTGCTGTTGATCGACGACGTCTTCCTGCTCCTCCTCATTCTGGGCGAAAACCTGCTCGCGATCGCTCTTCAGCCGAGCTTCTCCCTCATCACTCTCAGCCACATTGATTTGCTGCGAGTCTTCGGTGTCCGAAATGTAACCAGAGTCTCCAGTATAGTGAATGGGATAAAGCAGTAGGGGAGCAGCACTGAGCGCCACGACATTCCTTTTGGGGAAAGCTTCCTTCCAGGTTTCGTTGGGATGACGATTGAACATCAGTGGCAGGAACTCGTCGACGGGTATGAGTTTTTCCAGCGGCTTTGCTGCCAGCAGCTTAAGGGCACCCTCTAGGGACAGAGCGTAGCCCAATGTCCAGTAGGAGTAGCTGGCATAGACGAGGCTATCGGCATCTGTGACCCAAGGTTCGCTCTTCTCCTTCAAGCGTTTGCGGCCAAAGTAAATGAGATCGTACTGTCCAACACTTCTGGCCTGGTTTAAAACCCGGACGGCATTGGCCCGGAAGTACGGCTCAAAGCGTATATCATCTTCCAGAATGAGCACCTCTTTCAGTCCCTTCCGCACCATAGTCACCCAGATGGTGTAGTGACTGAGGAAGCAGCCAATCTCGCCCATCGTCATGGCCCGGTGCTGATAGGGATCCTCGTAGCCGGGCAGAAATCTAACGCCCATCTCCTGCAGCCGATCCTCGGTTAATTCCTTGCCATCGACAGCTTCGAAGTACTCAGCCTCGATGCCCAGCTCTTCAAAGAGCAGCTCCATCTTCTCACGCCGCTCGGGACGTCTCTTCAGGTTGATCATGAAGATGCGATCCAATGAGAGCTTTGATTTTTCCGGCTTCACTACCAGCTCCTTGAAGTACTCTAGTACCGGAGGCACTGCACCCAGATCGTTGACCATGCTGCTTCTGATATTCACCAGCTGATGGATATCATTATCCAAGGTATCGCCCGGCTCCAGAGGTTGCAGGATATAGCCAAAGTTGATGTCGTTGCAGATGTGCAGGGGAATGCCCGAACTATTGGCGGATATGGCAAACACTATGATGTCATCTGCTGGTCCCTCGTAGAGCGGCTCCTGTCCCCTGCTCTGTTGCATTTCCAGCAGCTTATGCCGGTCGAATGTCAGGTTCCTGGCGCCCCTGTAGTTCATGTCCACCATAACAGCCGTGTGAACCATGGGCACTGGGAAGCTGCCCACTTTCTTCGCATGATAGATTTCCTTGTACTCATCGGTGCGTTTGTAGTAGTACTCCTCCGTCATGCCGCACCAGAAATTCGAGTACAGACTCTCCGAGAGCAGCATGGGAGCCACAATGGGTAGGCGGAGACGGGTTAGCGTTTTCAAAGCTTCCTTGGAGGTGAGAAAGACATCGGCATCGAGGAAAAACACAAAGTCAGCCCAAATATCGCGAGCATAACCGAAAGCCTCCTCTTTCAGGGAGATCAAGTGTTTGAAACGCGATGCTGGCCATTCGTACGGTGAGCTCTCATTGAAATAACTCTGCTCGTCCGGCTCCAGAGCGTAATTAACACCGTGATATAGCTCACCCGTGTGATCCAGCCACTTTTGCAACACATCTATGCTGTTGTCGTTGCTGTGATCGCAGCGCAACCTGAGATGTGGCGGAATTTAATGGATAACTCGCAGCTTGAAGTGTATTTTAACCTTACCAAAAGGCAATCCTGTGCTTCGGGTAATCCTGCTGCTCCAGATAGCTCAGGAACATGGGCAGCGTGTGGGCCTTGTTGCGCACAAGTACAGCTATTAGTATGGTTGGCGCTTCCTGATTGTCCTCCTCTGTCTGCTCCACTGATCCCCAAATACAAACAAAGGCGCTCGCCAGGAGCAGCCCTAAAATCACTTGTCTTCTGTTCATTGCGTCCACGTCATTTGGTTCAATACATGGCGGGTTGAAGGGGTCAAAACGTACTATCTGGGGCAGCGGAAGCGACCGCCGCTCGATAGATGCTGGAATCGGCGTTATCTATAAATAAATTCGGTTCTTCTTTCGAGATGCTGAATCCGAGCCTCTCAAACTGCATCAGCTGTTGTGGCCCTCAAACGTTGCGCGGCTTTGGAAGCTATCGATTTATTTCGGTTTGAATGGGTCTATCGAAATATAATTAGACTTCTGAGGCGTTTGCTTTTTTTCTGATTTAGTTTGTTAGAATAAATGATTTCCTTTGATTTAAATGATCTTAAAATTTGAGAAATATGTAATGTAAGAGTATTAAGATCCCTGAAAGGCTGTAGATTATGTATAACAAAACATTTATTGCTTCGAAAAAATAACCTTCAAAGAAAACTATTCCTACGCCGTGGCCGCATGCGGCTTCGCGTAGCTGGGGAAGTTTAGCTGCAGGCCCTCCTTGGCCTCGAAGAACGTGTAGGACAAGGTGATGGTATCGCAAAACTCTAGCGCCGGGTCCGCAGTGATTTCCGGATCAATGTAAAAGAACACGGGCATATCGACCTCCTCGTGCGGATTGAGCTGTTGCTCCTCAAAGCAAAAGCATTGGATCTTGTTGAAATAGGCGCCTGCCTCAAAGGGAATCACGTTATAGGTGCTAATGCCGATTACGGGCTTGTCCGTGGGATTCCGGGCCGTATAAAAGGCCAGAGCAGTTTCTCCTGGTGCCACCCTAATCTCGTACTGTTGCGGTTTGAAGTTCCAGCGCATAGAGGAGCCAATGTCGGCGTTAAAGCGAATTTTCAGCACTCGATCCTGCACCTTTTCCATATGCTCCACCTTCTCGGCGTCGTGGCCCTGGGAGGTGGTACCGCCGTAGCTATATGCCTGGCAAAAGATGCTGTAAAGTGGCACTGCCGCGTAGCTCAGTCCAACGATCAGCACTCCGCCGGCTGTTATGTAGTATAGTGTGGATTTGGATCGCAGTTTCCGGGCAGCTTCCTCGGGCGAATTCGTGGATTTCATGCGCCAAAATTGTGCCGACTTTTGTACGTTGCTTTGGTGCGGGATGGAGCTGCGAAACAGCTGCTGGCAGGGCCCCCGGAGGGCGAAGAGGCTGCGCAGCATGGTCAGCTATTTATTTTATTTGTTTACGCGCTGAATTTGACCGATTTTCATTGAATTTAAACTTGTTTGTGTAATCTTAGCAAATATCGTTCGGTGTGCTTCTGTGTGTACACACCAGGCTGCAACAGCTGTTCCGCAATAACTTAAAATCTATCGAGTGCCTGAAGATATTCGATTATAGCAACTTTCAAAAATAATTTTCTATTTCTAAATTTAAAAAAAAAGGGATCAAAACGAGGAAACCTAGAAATTCTTAAAAACCTAACCTGTTTGTCCCATTTATTGTATAAGGAGAAAGTGGTACTCACAGGAATTCTGATAGCCATGCTTGAAGTTCATGTAGAGAATCTCCATGAGGCAGCGGATGATCTTGTCGCGCGGCTTTAGATGCTCCTTGAAGTGGACATAGCGAAAGACCAGCTTCAGGTCATCGCAGATGGTCAGGAAAAACATCCAGATAGTATTGGCCCTAACACTCCTGTCGGCATTCTGTTCAAGCAGCTTAAAGATCTTCAAAACCTGCTCGATCACATCCTCGTCGAAGACGCCATAGCTCTTGGCCCCCGGAATGGTTAGTGTGAGCAGATAGGTGGTAACAGCATTCAGGGCGAGCTGCAGGTTAAGGTACTCGTTAAAGTTCCCCGGTGCCGCCTGCTGCACATGCTCCGGCGGAATGGCCATGCTGACCAGGGAGTAGATGTACGAGAGATACGCATTCGCAGGCGAGACACCGATGATGTTTGCCCAATTGTCATGGGTGTTGCTGTAACTCGCCTGGCTCTCGTTCCGCATGGAGCGTATAACTCCCGCCAAATCGCGAAGTAACTGTAACTGTGCCTCCTGCTGCCGCAGATCTTGCTTGCACATTGTCAGCGCCCAGAACTTGTGCGCCCGCCGCTGCATCACATCCTCTTCAGCTTCCTCGCCGTACAGCCACTCCTCCACGTCCACCCACTGCAGTTGCGGCACATAGTTCACTTTTAAATCACTAAAAATGGCATTTAACTCGGACATGTTTACATTTCTGCATTTCCTCCCCTCCTACCCGCGACGCAGAAGCGATAGCCGCCAATCAGCTGTGGAACAATCGATAAACGATACAGGGAGAAGAGCGGTTGTTTTTCAAAATTGGTACAAAATCAGGGCTGATATATTAATGCATTTACTTGGCTTATTATTATGCAATTTAGTTGTTGTTTCGTGATTACATACGCGCACTTAGTTTCTAATTTCGCTGACAGCTAGAAATCCAGCGATGCCGCGGCATTGGAATTGCTGCTCATGATTTGGCCGGCACTGCAGTTATCCGGCTTGGGCGACTCCTGCAGCTCCGGTGGCAGGTGGAACTTCTCAATGATGAACTTCTTGCGCCGCAACTTGAAGGCCAGATCCGTGGTGTCCGGCATGTGGACGGCCAGCGTGTTCAGCGCCGACATCTTGTGCAAATGGAGCAGGCCACTGTACTCCTTGAAGGCCGGGTGCGTCTCCCGCTCGGATCCGGCGAAAGACTCCAGCTCGATGGCATAGTCTACCAGCTGACGGATCTTGGGCACCAGGCTGGCGTCGTACTTGGCAATCAGGTGCATGGGCATCGTGATCAGACACACCGAGTTGCAGTTCCGCACGCTGGCCATCAGGAGGGTGAGGAACTTGATCAGGTCCTCGCCAAAGTTATCATCGTACCAGAGGGGCGAGCCCAGCGAAGTTAGGCATACGCGGCACAGGTTCTTTTTGGTCCCGGCCACAAAGCTCTCGTCGCGGAGCAGCTGCTGGATGTCGTTCAGCAGGCCACCGTATCTCGGATTGTGGAAAACCTGCGGCGGCTCCTGCTGGCTGCCGTCCGTCTTTGTGCTGATGGTGTTGGTAGCGACGCTGCTGGTGTTGTTATTGTTGATGTTGTTGTTGTTATTGGCGCTGATGCCCTCCTCCTGGGTCGGGGCCTTCTCCTCGGTAGCGGCGCCGGTCTGATCTCCGGCGAGGGTGGGAATGGGTGGGGCATCCTCAGTGGGCTGCTGCTCCAGTGACGGGGAGCTGCTCTTGGAGAACTCCTCGGCAATGACAATGTCCGGCTCCTTGTGGCTATCGTCCCACATGGTGGTGTTGGCATAGTACAGCATCATTGAGTCCATCTGCTCCATCAGGTTGAAGTGGTGCCCGATCTTGGCAGTGGCGTGCTCAGAATTCACCAGCGGCAGATCGTTGTACCGCCAGGCAATCCGCAAACCATTTTCGCCGCCGCCGCTGTCCGCCTGCTCCTCGCGCTGCTCCACCTCCGTCTCCAGATCGGTCAGCGGACGCGGCAGGCGGCGCAGCATCTCCGCCGGGATGTCATCGAGGCTGCCCAGAAAAATCTCCTGCTTGGAGAGCACGCCCTCGGCCAGAAAGTACTTGGCCAGGACCTTGGCGTGGGTCATGAAGCGGTCCTCCTCGATCAGGCAGATGGAGCCCATGGGCAGACCGCCGCCAATGACAACGTCCAAATAGGGATTGCCACTCGAGGTAATCACCTGCGCCGTGTGCGGGGAGGTGCGGGTGCCGCGGATTGGCTTCTGCACGGTGCGCTTGCGGAAACTGGTCATGTTGGTCGAACTCGATGTCGCTCTTATGACTCTCGGCTCGTCTCCCTGAATTGGCTAACCTTATTTTCTCGGCGCTTTTCCCTTCGCCGTCTCGGTGTTTCCCTTTTTTTTTAGGGCTAGAACGCGTAAACTTCTATTTTCGACACACACTCGGTATCGATACCGATACCCGCGCTCACAGCTGTTTATTTGCAAACGTGGGGGAATTTATGTTGCAAATTTGTAGTGGAAAAAGCTTACTATCGGCTAGTAGGGATCTAGCTATTTTATGGAATATTAGATTACTTGAAAACAACGGTGCACGCAAAGCTTACATGATTACAAAAAGGAGCTTATACAACAATAAGAAATTTAAGCTATATTTACAAATATATTATAATAATTTAAAAGCTGGTGGCGATAGTTGCGTACGATATACGATAATGTCAACACTGGCATCCACCGTTATGGCACTCACAAAGGAGCTTTGCACATACCGATAACAGAAACAGCTGTTTCGACTCCAGATTTTGTGGTTTGATGACATACTTCGGAAAATTAAGAAAACTGGAATTAAAAACGCCTCACAATGGCCGAGGTGACCACGCCGCAGATGACGGAACAGTTGGACAACGAGGAGGTGAGGGAAATCCTGAAAAACACCACAGATCTGCGCCAGTACTCGCGGCAGATTGAAAAGGAGTTCAAAGAGGTGGAGAACAAGTCCATTGAGGGTAAATGGAACACAATCTTCCATATGTATACATAAACTAACAGATGTTTCCTAATCCAGACTATATAGCCGAGTCCCAGAATATAGCCAACCTGCACAACCAGATAAACGATTGCGACGATGTCTTGGAACGAATGGAGAATATGCTGATGAGCTTCCAGAGCGTTTTGAACAACATTAGCACGGAGATCACGCAGTTGCAGAGAAAATCCGTATCCATGTCCCTCCAACTAACCAACCGACAGTCAGTGAAGGCCCAGTTGTCGCAGTTTATTGAGGACATGGCCGTATCCGAGGAGATGATTAATATAATAATGGAAACACCTGTTACCGAGCGGGATTTCAGCAGCCAATTGAATGTGCTGAATCACAAGCTGTCGCTGGTGAAGGAGCTCAGCTTCAAGGAGTCCAAGTCTACCAGCGATGTGAGCGATGTGCTGCTGAAACTCCGACTGAAGGCCATGTCCAAGATTCGTACGTATCTGCTGGAGCAGATCTACAAGTTCCGCAAGCCAATGACCAACTACCAGATACCCCAGAATGCTATGCTCAAGCACAAGTTCTTCTTCGAGTTTATCCTGTCGAACGAGCGGCATGTGGCCCAGGAAATATGCAGCGAATATATTGATACGATGAGCAAGATCTACTATAGTTACTTTAAGGTTTGTTGTAAAAGATTTGAATTATCTTGGATTATACGTAATATATTTTATTTCCAGAGTTACTCCACCCGCTTGACGAGTCTAAAATTCGAGGAATCCTGCACAAAAGATGATCTGATGGGCATCGAAGACAATGCCTCCAAGGGGTTATTTTCCAAGACCACAAGTCTAAAGCACAAGAGCACCATCTTCACCATTGGAAAGAGGGGAGATATACTTAACCAGCAGCTGGAGGCGCCCATCATAGTTCCCCATGCACAGCTCAAGAATAGAGTAAGATTTAAGGCCTTTGTTTTTAAAATTAAATTCATTGTTACTCTTTTAATAATGCCTTTGCAGTACACAGTGGAAGCCCTGTTTCGTTCGGAGCAATACGCCCTAGTGGATAATGCCTGTCGGGAATATCTCTTTGTCACCGAGTTCTTCATGGTCCGCGGCAGCCAAGCCCAAGATTTGTTTAATCAAATCATGGGCAAAACTTTAACTCTTATGATTGTAAGTCAAGGATTGATGAGTGTGTAGGAAAATACTAAACGCTTTTATATTTAGAAAAATCTGGAGACGTCCATACACGACTGCTATGACACCATAGCCATGTTCCTGTGCATCCATCTCATATTCCGCTACCAATTAATGTGCCACAAGCGTTGCGTGCCCGCTTTGGATAAGTGAGTTGATTTTCGGTTCCTTGAATTTTTTGTTATAAATTTTCTTTGTAAACAGATATTGGGATTCCCTGCAGTCGGTTATTTGGCCTCGTTTGGAGCTGGTTTTCCGCCTAAATATTCAGAGCATTCACGACTGTGATCCCACAAAGTTTAACAAGGAATTGGGGCCACACTATGTAAGTCATACTGATTGGTTTCTAGACAATACCTTTAAAAAAAGTTGTAGAATCATTAGATAGATAGAAAGAATAATGCATTGTCATATTTCCCTCCAGATAACCCGTCGCTATGCGGAATTCAGTGCAGCAATTGTGGGAATATCCGAGCACTTTCCCAATGAGCTGGTCAGTCGACTGCTCCTGGAACTCCAAAACGAAGTGGAATGCTTTATACTCCGCATGGCAGCTATATTCCCTACGCGAAAGGATCAGCTCATCTACCTGATCAACAACTACGATCTGGTATTGGGCGTATTAATGGAGCACACTCGCGACAATTCCAAGGAGGCGGAAGCCTTTAGGGAGCAACTCAATGCCCGCAGTGCCGAATATGTGGAGGAAATATTGGCTCCACACTTTGGAGGTATTATTCAGTTTGTAAAGGAGTGCGAGCATTTCTTCGAGAAGGAGCAGATGGACGAACTGAGGAAGCAAGAGCGAAGAAGTCTGGCCTTGGTGGCTAGCTTCTCGGCTAACTGGAAGAAATCTCTGGAGGAGCTGAACAGGGAGGTGCTCCTATCGTTTCCCTCGCTGCTGACGGGTTCCCAACTCCTGCAACTGGCCCTGGCTAGTTTGGTGCAATATTACCATCGCTTCCACAAGCTCCTCACACCCAATGCCCGCGCCCAGCTGACCAACATCCATGTGGTGATGGTGGAGATCAAGAAGTACAAGAGCAATTACTGAATGACGATTTAATTATACGTGTTGTTTAGGCTTCTGATGTATTCCAACTTGACTTGAATTGAGTTCCAAAATATAATTATGTTTAAGTATAGACGACAGGCACAGCAACTTAGTCCTCATCCTCGAACATCATCTCCACGAGATCCTGGTTGGAGCAGCGCTCACCGTCCAGGCGCTGCGGTTGCTTCCAGCGGAGCAGAGTGGGCAAGAAGATCAAATGCGTGTTGGGATCCTTGCGGAAGGGACAGTTCAGATCCTTCCAGCTGTGTTAAAACATATGTGTTATTTTATGCCTAACAATGGTTAAATGATAAGAGGACTCAAGAGCATCGTAAAGCTTGCCCGGTCATTTATCGTACGTTGTTTGATGTATTTTCGTTTATCAAGAATGTTCTCGGGTGTGAACGAGCACTCGAGTGGTTATTTCAACACAAACAGCTGCGGTGGAATTGCTAGTTCCATATAACCGGAATCCGGTTAGTATGTTAACCAATTAACAGTCATTCGAATGGAACAATTTTGTGGGAACTCCAACGCATTATAATTACTATTTATAATTCATTACGGGAACGACTGCTCCACCGCAGTTGTGTCAGAGTTAATACTCACTAGCTCCTCTCGCCCACATCCACATGCACGAAATGCGAGTTGCCGGGGGCCTTCTTAAGGGCGTCGTGTATCACCGGCTCCGCTGAAATTCGATATGTACAAATTTGTTATGTGGGGGATAGCCAGCGGTTAACCGCATTGGGGCCATTGTATCTCTCACCCTTCACACAGTAGGGGCACCAGCTCTGGCCATTCTCGTCCTTGCCGCCACTGAAGAGTACGTGGACCGCCTCATTGCCGCTTTCTAGCTCTTCCATTTTCTTGGAAAACTCCTCGTACCCCTTGACATTGTGTGTCACCACCATGATATTGCTGAGATTGGGACTCTTGGGACTAACCGCGTAGTAGCGTCTAAATAAGCGACCGACGAGCGCCGTGATTAATAGGTTTCTGTTTCGCTTCTAAAACGAATTATCACCAAGTTTTTTGTTTTATCGCGAGTGACGTTTCCAACTGAAGTAACTAGTTCTCATCAGTGCTGACAAAGCTTATAAAGCTTTTGAAAAAAGGCCAAATATGCGGTCATACTTTGTTGACAACCCGCAATATCAGAAACAGAAGACACGTTGATTGAAAAAAGGGGATACATTTTTGGCTAAAAAATCGGGAACTTCTTCAACGGTTTTTTATCGTAACTTGGCTTAAACTCAACCGATTTCAGTCTGGTTTGGTTTTTTCTTCGTGATTTTTATAGGAGAACGTTTCTGCATTCACAACTCAATTTTTAATTTTTGGAAAATTTTTTGTCAATTTTGACGATGTAACCCCTTAAATTTTCTTGAAAAAGATGGGTTCGTTTTTGGCTGAAAAATCGCGAACTTTTTTAGTGGTTTTTTGATCGTAACTTGGCTTAAACTCAACCGATTTCAGTCTGGTTTGGTTTTTTCTTCGTGATTTTTATAGGAGGACGTTTCTCCATTCACAACTCAATTTTTAATTTTTGGCAAATTTTTTGTCAATTTTTACATTAAAAAAAAGGTTTTAAATTTTTGGCTCAAAAATCGGGAACTTCTTCAACGGTTTTTTGATCATAACTTGGCTTAAACTCAACCGATTTCAGTCTGGTTTGGTTTTTTCTTCTTGGTTTTTTTAGGAGAACGTTTCTGCATTCACAACTTAATTTTTAATTTTTGGCCAATTTTTTGTCAATTTTGACGATGTAACCCCTTAAATTTTCTTGAAAAAGATGGGTTCGTTTTTGGCTGAAAAATCGCGAACTTTTTTAGTGGTTTTTTGATCGTAACTTGGCTTAAACTCAACCGATTTCAGTCTGGTTTGGTGTTTTCTTCGTGATTTTTATAGGAGAACGTTTCTGCATTCACAACTCAATTTTTAATTTTTGGAAAATTTTTTGTCAATTTTGACGATGTAACCCCTTAAATTTTCTTGAGAAAGATGGGTTCGTTTTTGGCTGAAAAATCGCGAACTTTTTTAGTGGTTTTTTGATCGTAACTTGGCTTAAACTCAACCGATTTCAGTCTGGTTTGGTTTTTTCTTCGTGATTTTTATAGGAG